>PVPY01001390.1:0-16484 GCA_002982035.1 Fusarium algeriense | reverse complement strand
ATCTATCAAACCCAACAAAGGAGATCTCATTATACGCCGTGCCATGCCGTTCAATCAATAGCAGATCCACCATGAACCTGTCTGTAAACTTTTCCGTCCCAGTCATTGCACCCCACAGATAGACACCTTATACGCTGATAGTCCTGAAGACGCTGAACTCCTCTCCTGTGGCGACCAAGCTACCCGTGATCTGAGGGTGCCAGTGCACCTCCTTCGCGTCCTTGAGGTAGTGAACGAACAGCAGTTGAGGCGGCACGTCCTTGACACCCGCTGTATCCTTGCTTTCCTCGTCGTCCAGCTCGACAGCAAGATCCCAGAGTGTAACGGTGTTATCACCGGCGGCAACAGCAACGATGGAGTCGTCGGTAGGGTGCCACTCGATGCTTGTGATCTGCTCCTTGTGGAAGTTGAAGCTGGCGATAGGCTGTGGCTTATCGGAGCTGGCCTTCCATTGTCGAAGATCCCAGACGCCCCATGTACCGTTGTCGTCTCCAGAAGCAAGCAGATGGGTAGTCTGGCGTGACCAAGACATGACGTTGACGTCGACATTTGACACCTGCATAGTGATAGCGGGCTTGCGGGACTTGGATCGCACGTCCCAGATGCGGATGGTGCCGTCGCTCGAAGCAGAGGCAAAGACAGACTGCTCAGAAGGTGACCACTGGAGCTCCTCAACACTGCTTGTGTGACCCTGGAAAGGTCGGTTGTCGGTGACCCAGCCTCCTCCATCGGTGCGTGTTGTCACGTAGATGAGACCGTCGTTATCACCAGTGAGAAGCTTACCACCAGGAACCGTAGGAGACCAGTCAAGAGCGTAACCCTCACTCTTGTGGGCACGGATAGTAGAGATAGGCTTGTTCTGCTGAGCGGAGATAGTGGTTCCAGGGTTGTCGAAGGATGCGAGGTGGGGAGAAATATCGTGAATGAAGACGTTGCTCGACTCGGTCATAGTGGCAGTGAGAGTAGTTCCAGGTCGTCCAGCCTCCTGACTAGGAATCTGGTGGGCGCGGATACGGTTGGTAGTGGAGTTGAGAGGAATAGACTTGCTCTCCAAAATAGGGTCAGAGTCCTCGTCATCGTCGTCTTCCGAGTCGGAGCCCTCATCTCCACGGTCCATCTTGCTGAGACCGCTGAACTTCATAACCATGATCTGGTTATCCGAAGCCTTTCCAGTCTCAGCCTGTGTTCCAGAAACGGTATACATGGTAGCAGGGTAAGCCTTGCGGTTGTCGCCAAGGTTATCGCGGATAATGTCGAAAGAGAGGCATGGCCAGGGTGTGCTGAGGTTGTGCAGCATCTCGTAAGTTGTCAGATCAGGGGCAAGGGTCTGGCCGGGCTCGAGTTTGCTTCGTCCGACGATGAAGGTTCCTTGGTCGACTTCCATAGCGTCTGCTCGCCATTGTTAGACTCCAATCTCAAATTCGAGAAGAATAACTTGCCCTTCTCCTCAGCCTCGCGCTCAGCATCAGGTCGCCCATCTACACCAGCCTCGAGAATCTCATCCTCGCTCTCGAACTCGTCCTCGAACTCGTCTTCGAACTCTCCCATCTCCTTGGTGTTGTCGTCAATGTCCATCTTCTCAGGGCGTTCACCGCCCTTGAGGGCATCGCCGTGATCGGCATCTGCTGTTCGCTTCGACATGATTGAAATTTGTGGTTATGTTGGTTAGATATACAAATTGAAACCACAAAATGGTTGAATTTTTAGTTATCGCCGTCTTTTTTTGGTGCCCCTCCAAGTCGACTGCAGGAAAAAAAATAAATTGGAGACTACCGAACCCCACCATGACGCGGGGCTTTCCGAGAATTTACCGGCGCAAAGCCTTTGGTGAGAAGAACGAAACCATTGTCTTTGGGAAGAGTTAAAGGCATCCATCATAAGAAAGTCAATATCAGGGCTTCAGTTATGTCGCCGGCCACTACAGATTTTATGACTACCTTACCTATTACGGGGGGTTCAAGCGAAGAGAGAACCTCAGCCAGGGAGATATTTGCCTCCCCGTGTAGCTTCATTCAAAGCCCTGATCTTGATTTTTTGGATTGGTAGCCTATGAACAAGGCCATCAGGTTCAAGAGGATCATTGTAAGGCAGAGTCTAGAAAAAAGAAGTTAGACCTGGATTGGGTAAACTTGTTATAATAAAAAGGCCGAGGTTGATTCGATCTTGAATCAAGGTCATCGGATACCCTGGACTGCTGATAAATTCAAGCCTTACTTCGCCCCATACACATCCGTCCATCGTATTCGCGGATCGCAGTTTGATTCCAAATGGCCTCCGTTACGCATGGAATACGTTCCAAGGACATAGCTCGGCCATTGGAGGATTTAACTCAACTGGGCCTGTTTTGTCAGCAGTTAATTCCATTCATTGACCGGCACTCGGGCCAATAGACCCCACGTTAGCCTCCCCGAATTTTCACGATTGTGTCATACTGCCTGGCATGTTCATCACCACCGACTCCCGGTTCCTGAATAATGAAGTATTTGAGTAGAGTAATCAATCAATCGCGAAACTGGAGCTTCTAGAAGTTTAGATAGCTAAGTATATAAGCGTATCCACTCCGCTATAGTAGATCCATCTTGACCTTTTGCTTTCTCCATATCATAATTACTTATAAACACAATCCCCCCCCCCAACCAAAACCCCTCAACTCTTCATCACCAAACAAACACCTTACAAACCACACCTACCAAACAGACCACACCACACCTTCAAAATGGCTGCTCCCTCCGCCGTTGTCGAGATCAAGTCCAAGGCTCAATTCGACGAGCTCGTCAAGAACACCCCCTACGTCGCTCTCCAAGCCCACGCCTCATGGTGCGGTCCCTGCAAGGCCATCTCTCCCATCTTCAACAAGCAGGCCGCTGAGCACAAGTCTGACAAGTACGCTTTCGCCAAGTTCGACACCGACGATGTCCCCGATCTCGCCTTTGAGCTTGGCATCCGCTCCATCCCCGCCTTCTTCTTCTTCGAGAATGGCGACAAGGACAGCGATCTGCTCGGCGCTGTTCCTCCCAAGCTGACGACTGCTGTCAAGACTTACGCCGACAAGGCTAACGGCGGTGCTGCCGAGAAGCCCGCTGAGGAGAACACCCTCAAGACCGACGAGAACTTCTAAACGGAGAAGCTCGTACGAAAACAAAACAACAAAGCAAATGGCGTTGAAAGCGCAGATTCGCAAGGATACCCCCCTATAAACAAGGTGCACATCACGGGCACCATTCATCACAAACACAATCCATCATGAGCTAGAATTGCAACATACGCCGATACGAGAGCGCAAAGGCTTCGGGCAGGATGTATCGCACTGGTTAGCTAGAAATAAAGTCAATCACTTCAAATGATTCTTCCTTCATTGTGAAATATTTGTAACTTTTTTTTTTAATTGCGCCTGGAATTGACCTCCAGGTTGTATGTACTCCAATATCAAGTAAATGTTTGCTGTGTGTGGCTCACTGCTGGCCGTGTAATCCGAGACCTTAAATCTCGCTATGCTAATGGTACCAGAACTCATACCGTCGTCAAACTCCCCTGCTCCTCTGAATCCTCTCTTTGAGCCCCTTTTTCAACCATCCTCCTGCAAGATTCCTATCCATCTGACACAAGAAAATGTGGGTTATAGTACATGTTTCAGAAGTGTAAATACTCCATCATACGCCTTTCCAAATGGTATACGGCCAAATTTTCACTAAATAAAACAAACGCCAACTCCGACAAATGCTGCTGAGATAGATCATTCCCATGTCATATCTCAGTATGGTTGAATAATTGAATCCGCTGACTCATCGCTGATGCGGCCGACACCAGAGTCGACTCTTTTCTTACTTGGTGTGATTTCCTCATGTGTTTCGATTTGATCTTCGAAACCATGCTTTTGATCACCTTGCACCGAAAGTCTCGATGTCAGCCTAGGTCCTGCTGATCTGCGCCGGTTGGCAAAATCTTGGCGAGGTGGCTTCAGCTCATCAATACCAAGGCTCATTCTTGGAGAGGACCTTTCTCTAACACTGAGGAACTGGCTTCCAGATCGATTTAGTCCAGGATTTGGCGATTCATTAGGGCTTGTGGGTGTGTTCAGCGTCGACGAGTAACGAAGGCTCTGACGCGAACTTCTCCACCTGCTCAAATTCCAGAAACTGCCCTCCTTGTCATTCAAGCCTTCAGAATCAGATGCACTGATGAGGCTGAAACTTGGCGTTGGTGGGCTTGTGATGCCGTTTCTCTCCCGATCATGCGAGGCTCTGACTGTGGTACGATTGGAAAGGCCACTACTGGCGGGACTTGTGGGGGTTGGACGGCTGACCGGATTCGATGACAATGGCTTCCTTCGAGTATCCGGTGTCAGGTTGGCGGCTGAGTTGATGGGTGATGGTCCAGGTTTGGTAGGAGACATAGATCGTTCGCTTCGAGCTGGTGTGTTGTTCAGGCTGAGTCTTCCTCCGTCGACATCCTGACGCCAACTGTTAATTCTATCAGAAGCATGCTGGAGTTGGACCGTATTAGGGCCAGGAATGTTGAGTGATCCACGCCTTGATTGTACGCGGCTGCTCGCACTCGTTCTCGTCATAACACTGCCACTCCTGCCGACGCCAGATAGACGGTTGCCCAATCGGGAACCAGACTCCCATAGTCCTTGTTGTCTTTTCTTGTGGGCACAGTCCTGTCTGAAAACCTTGATCTTTCCAGTTCTATCAGTGGTGATGATAATATTTCCGTCAAGATGCCTTGAGCGTTCGATATATGCTGGTGTTTCCTCAGGCCGTTTGTTGCTATGGAGCGAGTCACCATGGTCTTCATCCGATAAAGCTGACTGACTCGGCGTGCTCTCTTCAAGACTTCGCAGCATTACAGGCGGTGGGTTGCACAGGTCGTAGATAGGGTCACCAGAGGCACTCAATAGCTGCCGACTCTTCGCTGGAGCCATCAAAGCTGTAGTAACAACTTCCGGGTGGGCATCGAATGTTTCGTATGGTTGCTTATCCTTGATCTCATCCTGAGCACCGAGCTTCCAGATGTAGGCCTTTCGATCCTCGCTGCCGCATATAATATAGCTGCCATCGTCGCTAAAGCGTGCATTAATCTGACTTGACTGGTTTTCTAGTCCTTTGTACTTGACCTGAATCACCTTGTCATTCAGATTGTATACTCGAACTCGAGAATCGTTCGACGTAATCAGAACCTTGACTATCCCAGCTTCAGGACCCGATTGTACCATCATCGTTCTAATGCCTGTGATTTTGCTTCCCTTGGCATTTTTACCTCGTGAAGACCGGACATGGATTTGATACTTGAGCTTCAATCCCTCGGTAGTATAGAAAGTACATAGGCCACTGAGCACACCACATATGGCAATGCTTCCGTCAGGGGAAAACGCTACCGCTGTGATAAACTCGCCTACAGGCGCCTGAAAAGCGACACTCTTGTCCGGGATGCTCCATAATCGTAGTTGTGCATCTAGTGATCCTGCGAGGAAGAACCGGTCATCTTTTGGGTGGAAGGCGATCGACGTGACTAGATCCTTATGAACAAAAGTGCATAAGCAATCATTTCTGCTCATATGCCATAACTTTACAGTCTTGTCCATAGAAGAGGATAGCAAGAAGTTGTTCTTGCTCCAACTCAAGGCAAGCACTTCGCCGGCGTGTCCTTTGAACTCACGCACAGGTTTCGTGCGGAACACAGGAGCACTAAGCTTCTCGCCTTGGGTACCATTCTGCGCCTCCTCTTCCTCGTGTGCCTTGCGTTCCTCTGGCGTAGATATTACGGCAAACACTCGCACGATTTGGTCCTTTCCTGCGACAGCTAAGTATCGTCCATCTAAACTGAATTCAGCTGCCCAGATAGCATCACCACCCCTAAGGATCTTGCTTCCAACTGCTGTTGCTACCGCTCGGCCATGTGTCGTTTTGTGCTCTGATGCGGTAAGTTCTTGCGCGAGGAACAGGTGGTTATAATCTCGATCCTTCTTGTTATGCGCCTTGACTCGGATGTAGCGTGGAGGTTCTTTATGGAGAGGAATGTATCCTCCACTTGCACCGATGACGGATGTAAGTGCTCGGGCATAGGTGCCATCGGTTCGCAGTTCACCCAGTTCGGAGTCGGTATCCTGCATGTCATCATCTTTTCTCCAACTTCCGCGCATTCCCAGTCGGCTTAGGAAAGACACTCCTTTCCTTCGATCCTTGTTAGAATCCTGGGTAGTGTTTGGCGATTTGCTAAGTTCGGAGCTTTGTCTCTGAAGATCTTCTGCGGCTGGGCTGTCGGAACGACCCTGGTTTAAGATTCGCTGTGCGATGGTAGGCTCCGCGGTGTTACTGTTGGTACGCAAGTAGATTTGCTAAACGTCACATGTTAGTTGCAGTCCAGCTACACCCTGATACCATGTACTCAGCCAGTCGCAAATACTTACCGTACTCAAAGGGTCAAGCCCAGCGTTGGGGGGAGGACTGTGCGAACTCGATTTGAAGGGAGGTTTCCAGTCCTTTGTTTCTTTTGCATTCTGAGAGCCTGACACAGATGGTTGTGTAGTCGAGAGCCTGCTCGATGGGAGGTCCAGAGAAGCACCGGCACCTATTGCCAAATTGTCAGCTTACATGATAATATAGTGAGTAATGTGTATAGCTAGTATAATACTGGCCAGTGAAGAGAGCCTTGGGCGCATAGGAAGCTCTAGTCGCAACAAGTCCCTGCATAAGCCGGAACCAAGAAGGCATGCGCCCAGGCGTTCACTTAGTAGGTAGGCCATTGTGACTTGGCCATAGGACCGGGTGGAGGGGCAAGAGTAAAGAAGCATACAGTACATACCCTGAGAATCAGATCGAGCAGCAAGGCTCTGGCGACGTTGAGGCTCGGATTCGGGAAGGCTGGAAAGGGCAGAATCACGTCGTCTATACAAACCACGTTCGCCCCGGACAGCAGGCGAAGACTTGGAGGCGGACATCTTCCATACTTGATGGGCAACCAGTCCCTAAAGAATTTTGAACGAGATAGGCCGGATTGCGCGGGCGGTCGGCCTCGCGCAACTTGTGGGAGTCCAGTCCCCGACCCGATCAAAACGAGAGAGTGTGGCCTTGGCTGACGGACTCGGAGACTCGTGGGGGGGTGAGCACTGAGAAGTGGGCGGGCGTGGCGGAGACCGGGGGTAGCGAGGTTCTGAAGTCCAATCCGAAGGGTCCGAGAGCGAGCAAGCAAGAGGGAACGAGATGTGAGGCTGGGAGGCTTGGCTCAAGGCAGATCCTTCGTACGGTCCAATGTAGCTGTGTACCTCTCATAGATACAATGAATGCCGACTGGTGTGTGGTTAAGAAGCCGTCGGTGAATGCTGTCTCCTTATTTCTTATCCGCTTCCACAGGACTAATATGCAAATGATGTTGTTAGTCTCCAGCTGAGTGAGGGTCTAGTTCCAGGCGTGTCAGACAGGTATTGGTAGTAGTGAATAACGGATGATGACAGGAGGGATGCTGTTCAAGGGAGAGTTAAAAAGAGGCGACGCTGTTCAGACGCAGGCAAGCAAGAATGCACGTATTGTATTTTGTAATACAAAGCTCAGCAGAATCAGGTGTTCAAGTGTAGCAGGGCAACCAGCGATTTTTGCATTGGTGATATGAGACGGACAGAACATGGAGGACTTAAGCGAAAACGAAGTCCCCGTCGGCAGAATGCGATGAGCCAGGCGCTGTAGTGCGCTGGGGGACAGCGCTGCACAGCAACCAGACAGCGGCAACTAGGTGCTTCCAGCTACTTACAGTACAGTGTAGTGGGGTCGAAAGCCAAATAGCCTCTAGTGTGTAAAAGACGTTTGATGGGATTCCTTTGGCGCGTGATATAATAAGAAAAGAAGTAAAAGGGGTCATGAAATGTGCTGGTAGGAAGCTACGAATAAGATGTTGGAAAAGAGAGAGCTGATGCCCACACGCGCAGAGCTGAGACGCTGATGGCAAAAAGGTTGACGGTTGTGAATGGACAAAAGTATGAGCAGCTGATGTGTTACCGTCAGCAGCTGAAGCTCATTTCCTTCCACTCAGGCCCCGGCTCTGCGAGAAATAAGTAAGCACCGAATCTAGAATGAGCTGTGCTGTGGCTTTACAATAAATTTACAGGAAATAAAGGGAAAAGAGGTGCACTTGTAGGATTGTATCACACCTTTACCGGGCATCGGCTCGATCTTCTGGGGTTAGGAAAGATGAGATGGAGCCCAAATGAGGTAAGACAAGACTTAAGAGCGAAGATCTTGGATGAGAGTGCATCAATCAGGTTGGGTTTCATAGGGCAGAGCCAAAGTTGATGGCTTGCCATGGCAACTGTTAATTGGTCTCATGTTAGTGATGGTTATTGGTGAACATTCCAAGCCATGTTGACAATCGCATCGCACTTGTTCATGGCAGTGTTGATGCTTAACATAGATATCTTTTTCTGTCTATGTAAACGAGTGGTAATTAGTCGAATAAGGCTGGATGATCGACCATCATGTCATCTCAACGGGTTGTTCTCCAGATTGTCTGTGCCACAGCCAAATGCGAACCCGCGGCTCAGTGGCTCACCGCATGTACATGTGCACGAGGAAATAAGACGATAATATCTTGACCGCAACAACGAAAGGAAATATTCAAACCTTCATGGCATGTTTCAGGGGTACTCCTTGTAGAGATTTTTGAGTAGAGAACTTTGCTGATATTTCTACCATACGTTGAAGCTCATCAAGAAGTCTAAAGTGTTGTATCGAGTACACATGTTAGTTGCACCCGCGTATTCGGAACGCTTTGCTTTTTGAGCCAAGCCTAGAGGCACACGGCACTAGCACAACCACATTAACAATCTGCACATATAACGTCGGGTCTGGCCCCCATGAATGAGGGGATAAAATGATGAGAAAGTTACATCCAATGCATCCAAAGTGAGACAAGTATGCGAGAAGCGGCAGCTAAACGACGCAGACTCAGTCTTGCATTTCACATGCTGGGCTTACGTCTTTGACTTCCGAGACTGACCGGGATTAGAAGTTTTTGAGCCAGGCATGTTTTTTGGAAATTCGGTGCCTTGCGCTATCGAGATGCACGACGTCAGATCAGCAGGTATCAAGGATGCAAGTCTGTGTTGTTCATTCGAACGGGATATTCTTGATCTGCTGTACTGTATCGCTGACTGGATGACAGTTGATACATGGCATGATGACGCGCTTCTTAACATCAAAGAACTAACTTTGATGTTCAGAGTTAAATGTTGACAAGATTTCAAGATGCTTGCTACCTTAGAGCTTACCAACTAGCAATTTGGCTTATAGCCTTCCTAATTATTATCGGAATGGTCATTCGGCAACGCATTGCATTAATGCCTCCATTCCTTCAGCCACATGCTTAAACAGCCTGGTTGTCACACAATGTGCTGGCCTTCGCATCGCCAATAATGCAATGCAGTTCCGTGGATCACCTCGTGCCGTTCTTCCAGAGTTTTCAATGTCTCAATCGCCAAGATCGCCAAGGCCTGTCATGGGTCTCGATGGCGTTCGGCGTACAGCGAACAAATCGATCCATTTTCGTTCCATGTGTAAATCCCCTCAAACTCCACCAGAACAAGAAGGAAAAGACCGCAACAAAATTTAGTTTAGCGCTCTGTTCTGTGATAGTTTCAGGAACGGGGTTGTATTGAACTCCGTTCATCTGATTCTCCGCAATCCACGGAGAGTTCAAGACTCCGCATCGGTGCACCAGAAACAAATCTGCATTCGAGAACTTCAATTGTGTGGAGTCACGTCACTGAAATCGTCGTCTAAATATCCACTTATGGGCATCTAAAATCCAATCCCGTGCTTCTAAACTTGTTTGACAGTCTGGGACTGCAGCTCCACGGACAAGATCAAAACCCCGTCGGGCCGGCCAGTCTCAACCCCCGACCCCGACGTCAACATCATCGATGATCCTGATCCATCGACTTATCCTTGTTTGTACCTGACAGCAGCACCAAGAAATCTATTCTGAGCCGTGCAACTGCCGTATCGCCGAACTACCGTGGTCTATCCACTTCACAACCACGCACGATTCTTTACTGAATTTGTTAGTCACTCCGCAAGAGTTAGCCTCTACTGTCAAACAGCCGTTGAGCCTCAAACTCTGCCCGTCTTGGTCAGCCAGCCTAACCCAGCCTTACTGGTCTTAGCCACATTGCACCACCCACCTTGGGCCAACTATTGGGATCACTATCGATATCATCATCCAACAGCCGTTTGTCATCGGCGGTCTGCTGGTGAGACATCTACTGTACCCAAGAATTATCTGGGTATTTGTCAGACACGGGCCAACTCTTGTTTTGGAGGTCCGAGGCTTGCTATTCAGTCTCCAATTTGACATCTTCACATTTCAGCTTTCAGCCACAGCTCGCACACCAATCCAAAGATGAAATTAGTATCACGCAAGGTCCCCAAGACCCTCGAGGACGAGACCGTTTCTCTCCTGCCCGAGGATCCCGAAGATATGGTCAGCAGCCCCTGTTCCTTGCTCCTTGCTCCCTTCTAAGTTTATGCCCCTGGTCTGCTATCGTTTTCCCTTTATCGTCCCTTAGACCCTGCTTCTATTCCTATCGTTACCCCTCCCCCTCCATATCTGTCACACCCTCCTCGTCTCAACTCTGGCCTCGACATGCTGCTGTCCAGAATTCACCTTATACCACATGTCTCTCGCACTTCAAGCCAGTCATCCGTTCCGAATCTCGCCGATTTCACCGCTTGTTCTTCTTGAGACAGGACGCTAACATTGTAGATAGTGGCATGCATACAACCTCATCCTATCCGGGGACATCATCCATGCTCATGCTATCCGTAAAGTAGTCACAACTTCAAACACTGGAAGCACCGCATCTGAGCGTGTTCACACTGAACTGGCCATCAAAGTCAAATCCACTTTCTTTGATCCTTTCATCTCATCACTTCGTGTTTCTGGAACTGTCGTTGCGGAAAATCCATATGTCAATTTAGGCTCTCATCATACCCTTGACCTCGAGGTAAACCGCCCATTTACTATTATCAAGCCAGAAGGATGGGACTCTGTTGCAAGAGCTACCCTGCAGGAGACGTTATCAGATGACAAGGATGGCGCTGTAGCCGCCGTGGTCATGCAAGAAGGACTTGCCAATATCTGTCTTATCACGCAGTTCCGGACCGTTCTCAAAGTTCGTGTCGAGAGCGTGATTCCCAAGAAACGTGATCTAGCATCAGACCAAGATGCAGGCATGCGCCGCTTTTTTGAGAAGACATTGTCAACTCTTCTACGAACCATGGACTTCACACAGTCACGGCCGTTGTTATTGGCCAGCCCAGGCTTTGTGGCTGGAGACTTCAAGCAGTACATCGCCAACCAAGGTCGAGACAAGGCAGACAAGGTGCTTACAGCAGTGGCAAAGCAGGCTACGGTGGTTCACTCCAACTCTGGCCACGTTCACAGCCTCAACGAGATTCTCAAGAGCCCTGAAGTCTTGGCTAAGATGAAGGACATGAAGTTCGCTCGTGAAACGCAGTATGTTGATCAATTCTTCGACATGCTAAAGCTGGACGATGGACGTGCATGGTATGGTACTTCTGCTGTAGAGAAGGCCGTCAACGACGGAGCCGTGGGACCAGGTGGCGGTGTTTTGCTCGTCAACAACTCACTATTCCGAAGTGAAGATTTGGCCCTTCGCAAGAAGTATGTCGCTCTGGTTGAGAAGGTACGGAGCGATGGTGGCGAGGCGAGGATTCTCAGCAGCGATCACGAGTCTGGGCAGCGATTGAATATGTTGGGTGATATCGCCGCCATACTCAACTACCCAATGCTGGATCTTGATGATGACGATGCTAATGAAGATAATGAAGGCACCGGAGAGCCAACGATGGAAAATAGTGTCATCTAGTCAAACGATAATAGACAAAAGGAACGAGATATGAATTCATGAGGCTTTGTCGCTGTGGTGTTACCCTATATCGCCATTTGAGACTCAACGTCAAGGGACCAGAACTGTGCAACCCCAAGTTTCACCTAAAAAACGGACGTAGCTGACTTCCAATATATCTCGACTCATTATATGTCTTATTGAGGATACAATTGGTCTAACAAATTCATCAAGCCGTCGGGTTTCTCGGCGTTAAGTAACCAGATCAACAATGAGGCGCCCGTATTTGTCCCCGCATTTTCACCAGATTGTGAATATCGAATCAACGCCACGGAGATCATCGCAATAGCTCATCGCGCTTATCTGATCCATAAAGCGAGAGTACGGAATCATGTCGTAATTCCGAACTCCGAAAATGTTCATACACATCAAACAATTTCGTTGATATAAGAGCGTTGACCTCTTGGAGCTTAAAATTGTATAAATGTAAATGATTCATTGTCCCTGCCTCTACCCCTCATCCACAAACATCAACTTAACATCATACAGAAAGGTCCATGAATCTCAAAATGGCCTCCAAACTCGCTCTTGATTCTACTAGGAAGCTCAATTCAGGCTACCAGATTCCTCTTCTTGGCTATGGAGTAAGTAGTCCTTCAATCCTTCATTTACACCTTGCTAACTTAGTTGCCTAGGTCTACAAGGTGTAAGTCCACGTCATGTTTCGGAAGCATTATGTACTCTAACCACGTCATTCAGCCCCGTTGAGCAAGCTCCCGAACTCTGCAAGAAGGCTATCGAGATAGGCTATCGCCATGTAAGTTTATCGAAACTCTGTGGCGTTCAATGTATAGCTAATACACCCAGATCGACTCGGCTTCAGGATACTACAACCAGGGCCCTAGCGCGGCTGGACTCTTAGCGTCTGGCATCCCTCGCTCAGAGCTCTTCTTCACTACCAAGATCTTCACCAGGCAATTTCCTCTGAACTATGAGAATGCACACAAGCAGGTAGACATCGCTCTTGATGAGACGAAGCTCGACTATCTTGACCTTGTTCTTATTCATGCCCCGTACGGTGGACCTGATGCCCGAAAGGGTGCTTGGAGAGCTCTGGCTGAGTGCGTCGAAGCTGGCAAAGTGCGATCACTCGGTGTTTCTAACTACGGTGTTCATCACCTAGATGAATTGGAGGCGTACATCAAAGAGCTCGAGGCCGAGCTTGGACCGGGCAAGGGAGGCGTCATCTCGGTCGGACAATGGGAGGTGCACCCGTGGCTTACACGACCTGACATCGTCAAGTGGTGCCAGGACCGAAACATTGCCGTTGAGGCTTACTGTCCCATTGTGCGCGGGCAACGATTCGGTGAACCCATAGTCAAGGCCCTTGCGGACAAGTATGGCAAGACTCCAGCACAGGTTCTTCTTCGGTGGAGCTTGCAGAGGGGTTATGTTCCGCTGGTGAAGAGTGTAACGCCTTCCAGGATTCTCGAGAACGCCCAGCTGTATGACTTTGAGTTGACGGAGGAGGAAGTGAAGGATTTAGCGACTGACGAGTATAGTCCTTGTGCTTGGGATCCTACTCGTGAACCTCTTGAGAAGTAGATGCTTCAATACGCAATGTTAAAAGGAGAAGCTATATATACTTAAATCCGATGATTTGGGAGACTATACTCCTCGGTAATTCCAAATAGTTCGCTGTTAGAGAATTAAATGATTCATTGTCCTATTGTTGTTGTCCATGGACCCACGTGATCTCGTTTTCACCTCGCGTCAGTCCCCTCCCCCACGCGTTCCATGCCACCTTCAAACATCCATCATCATCACCAACTTCATGCCACCACATCCGCCCGTCGTGCAAACTGGCCAAATGTCGTCTCCAAGTTTAACATGGGCCAACGAACGTTCACGGTCATCCCGAAATTCCCGAGTCGGGCGGATTCGCCTGACAAACCACCCTTACGGCCCATGACCTCGAAACAAGTACGGAACGCCTACAAAGCGGCCAATAAAGGCCCTAAACTCACACGAGAGGAGTCACGGAGGCAGGAGAGAGCTGAACAGGAGAGAATCAGAAAAGAATATGAACGGGAAAAGGCAGCTGCTAAGGCAAAGGTTGCAAGGGACAAGAAGAAGGAGAAAGAGTTAGCAGAGAAAGAGGCGAAACGAAAGAAGGGATTACCTTTAGTGAATGTTCGACCGAGTCAAGAAACAATTTCATGGTTTGTGAGAGGGAATGGGACTTCAAAGAAGAGGGATGCTCAAGGAAAGGACGTCAAAGACACCAATGCGGTAGAGGACGGCAGTAAGATGGACACGAATGAAGCAACAACAAACGAAGACGAACCTGAGCGACCAACTACCAAGGCACAGAAGTTGGATGATATACGCGAAGACGATGAGGAAATTTCTGATGCTGCCATGGAAACTATTGTCGAGCCTCAGCCATCAAGACCCTCCCCGGAATCACTAAACCCCCGATGCTTTCAAGGGGAGGCAGAGACTATTATTGCAGAATCTAGAGAAGAAACACCAGCCATTACTGAACAAGAAACGCCGCCACCGAAACTACCAATCCCGGATCCTGGGCTGGAGGCGATGGAGGATGAATTGGATGCGGATTTCGAAGAAGATCTGGCACTCGGAATCCTGGAGGATATTGAAGCAGCTATGGGCAATTCAAACCCTAACACCAGTCACGGAGCAGAAAAGGGTTGCGATCAACCAAAGAAAGTAACACTTCCCACGTCGAAACAATTCTTGGAAGATGCTAGAAAAGCCATTCCGAATCGCTACGCGGAAGATCTGGGCTTACAACGTCCCGCCCTTTCAGTCTCTTTGGCTAAACCGGCAGTTACACAAAAGCCAGAATGCAACTTGGAACCAGGATCTCCTTCTCCACCACACCAAGAACCACCGATGAGTACGCAGGCTATTCTCTGTAATTTGGACGATTTCTTCCCTTCGTCGTCCCAGCAAGTCCGAGAACTTGAAGAGGAGCTAGATGATGATATTCTTCCATCTGCTCCCTCACATCTGACCCCTATTGCAGAAGAAGAGGAAGAGGAGTCTCTGGAGGAAGAATCAGAGAAATCATCAGACCAACCCCCTCTACCAGTACTCGAACCTGCCTCGGACTCACCACCCCCACCACCTAGACGCTTCTTCACCTCTTCTGGCTCACATGAACGAATGTGCCTAGCTCTTCAAAGAAGTCGTCGTACAGCCGCACTTGAGAATATTCAACAACGCGAACGAGCTCGTATGCAGGCTAGTATACTCGAGCAAGCTCAAGAAGAGTCTCGCAGAGCTTGCAGGCCGCGCGAACCTGTGAGGAAACCACCAGTGTTTTCTAACCCTCCTCCACATGGTGCTCAGTGCAAACAACCACGAAAACCTCCGTTTAAAACACCACATACCAGCACGACCACTCCTATAAAGCGAGCTGAGCCACAACAACCTAAGCAACTACTTAACAAGACATTACCTGCACTCTCTAACAACCCTAACATAATTAACCCTCTCGATCCACCAAAACGAGTAGAGACTCCGAAACAGCACCGACCAGCACACCCGCAAGAAAGCAAAGAAAACCAAAAGCCGCCAAGAGAAACTCTCGCATTTAGTGCTTCGCAAGAGTCATATGGTGGCGACTGGGTCGACGATTTGGACCTAGACCTTATGATATGATGATAGACACGGACCTTGGATGATGACTACCGACATCGCCGAATTATACAATTTTGGGAAGAATTACAGCATGGCATGGGTTTACACGATGAAATCGGAGTTTAGGGCATCACACACCAGGAGACTAGCACTGGCATGTCACGCATTTGTTTGGGTGTTGGGTGGCAAAGATATACTTGTTTTTCTCATGACATAGCGACGGCGTTTGGAACATTATCGTGTTTTATTTGAGAAGTGATACCTTAGTCCTAGAATTATTTATTCTATCTGACCAAGTCATCCTCGCCTTTCAACCCCTAATCCTCATCATGAAAACACAAAATCACCGCTGTACCGTGAAAACAAGTCCCTTCTGACTTCGAAACCGAAGTGTCCTATAGTTACAATCCTTTAACGCCAGTGCTATGTTCGTAGTTTCCCGTTCTTCATTCATGACTTCGTTCCCCCAACTCCCAATCACAAGTGAGGTTTTACCAGGGAAGCAAATCAAAGGAATATTCCAACCCATTCTGTCTTTGCAGATACCTTGGAATCACAATCCTGCACTGCGCATCGGAGATCATTTACAACGAGGTATGGAGACCGCTCGTCAGGAGACCGGAAGCCTACGCCATCGCGATTCAACTTTGTGGGCTTGCGGTTTTCATAGCAATCGGCGCAGTAGACCTGCAAATGTTAATTATTCTGATAGCGATTCTAACGCGAAACTGCAAAACTTACATGTCCGCATTTCTTGACGGCCCAAAAGTGGTGCTCTCCAGGTGATCGCTTGCGCTTTCCCTTCTGAGTGCCCACTGAGCTTTGCGTCACTGTGCCGCTTGGGTCATAAGCCAGCTCTTCATTACAGGCCGGGCAGATGACAACACTCTCGGACTCTTTCTCGGGATCGGTGCAGGTATCGCGGGTGAACCCCTCTCGCGTTGGGGGCGGTGGGGAC
>PVPY01001389.1:0-44822 GCA_002982035.1 Fusarium algeriense | reverse complement strand
CCGCTGTTGTATGTTTTTGCCTGTGGCAGCTTTGCCTTCTTTTTGCTCTCCGGCCGTTGTTGATGCAGTTGTGGTGGGAACACAGAAACATGACGGGATACACGGCCGGCACAGTCGGGCCAAACACATGAACCATAGCAGCAGAGCCAACGAGATACGGGTCTAAACAGCCATCTTCGCAAGGCATGCATGCCACGCAGAGATCAAAGGTAAGTCGACCTTCGTACACAGAGCGGAGACCTGGTTGTCGTGAAGGTAGGACAGCGTAGGGTAAGCATGTGTCTAGTTGCGAGGTAGGGTATGGGTGAGGTTGGTATGCAATCGCAACGACCTTGGGCAATTGTAAGTAACGGATCGCTCGATCCATGGTGTGAGAAGGGTGCAACCAGCAACACAGCACGCTTGAACGAGAGCCGACCAAGAACCTGGTGATCCGAGTGTCGTCTTGACCAAGTAACCTGGGTTCACTAAAACCAGGCACTTCGCCCATACTGAGCCCTGGTGTTTGAGTTTCTGAAGTAACAGACTTTCATGTATGCCGATGCTGAGGGTGTGCGGTATTTCCGAGCAGAGATAGGTTACGGTCAGTGCTGCGGTTCTGTCATGAAACCAACAAACAACGAGGTGTCAAAGATGTTGTTTGTAGGGGGACGACGAGGAGAAGAGCAGAGGGTGTCTAAGCCTGACAGGAGTCGAGATGAAGAATGGTGGCGGAACGAAGTTCAGGACGTGGTAGCTGATGTTTTTGTGAATAACCAACGACTATATACAAGCAAAATGGGTATCTATACAAAAGGTGTTCTGTTTAACAAAAAGATAATATTTGATGCTCGTGTCAAATGTCTGGAATATTGGATTTCGCCGACCAGGCATCGTACGTAGAGTTCTTAACCCTACCAACCGGCAAGGGTTGTAACCCATGACAATGGCATCAATCTTCTTTCGATCGTCGTGTCGTACACAAAGGAGTCGGTTGCTGTTCGTGTCGGAGACCAAGAATCGTTCATGGAGTGGGCAATAGAGGCCCATTGTAACGTCGAGCGGCAAGAGTTGGCTCTATCAAGGTCGAGAAGAGGGAGCGACTGTATCTCGGATTGGACTCGTTGGCATGCCAAGGATTATCTCGCAGTCTGTGGAAGAATTAGTCAGGACGGCAAAGATCAAGCGCGGTACAAAGGCAAGACCTACGGGATACGAGCTGTGGTGAAAGCGAGCCCACTGGGCCAGGAGCGCCAGAATCAGTATGACAACATGACTCAATGCAGGGACACTATCTGGCAAAGCTAGGCGCAGGCATATCGCGCTGTGCGCTGGGACAGTAGCGGGCAGCTGATGCTATAGCAGCGTGGTGACAGTAGGTAGACCAATTGAAAGCGAGACACAAAAGTCAACAACACCACGATAAAAAGCGGCGGTGACTAAGTCGTCAATTCTGTACGGTCGGGTGGCCGACAATCAGGGGTGATGTCTGTTGATTCGGCCTGGTGCGAGAAGAGGGGTCGCGCGCCCGGAACAGAGATGAGTGTTAAATGAGATTGTTGACTGTCCGTCAATAGCCCGGGGTTCAACTTGTGAGACGTGTGACGATATCGTCGTACACATCACTGCGAACTCTGTCGAGAAATGATTGCGCTACCCCATTTTCATCTCTGTGCTCCTGAATGGAATCCACCTTGGCATCCAGATCCTCCAGGTCGTCTCGCAGCTCAACCAATCGAGTATCGTAGCCTTCCAGAACCTCAGCATCGTGCTTGTCTTGGCCTTGAAGCTGCTCAACATCTCGCTGTAGAGAGCTGAAGTCCTTACGAAAGGTTGTGACTTGTTCTCGTAGCTGGTCGAGATCTGTTCTGAGGCTTCGATTCTCTTGTCTCAAGGTAGAGAGTTCCTCATGAATCAGCCGATCCTTTTCGCTCCGTGCTTTAAGCTCAGCCCAGATTTGAGCGAGCTCGTCTCTTGCCTCGTCCGGGCTACTGATGCGACGCCGCTTTCTCTCGTTGATTGGGGGAGCTGGTGGTGGTGATCCGGTCTCGTCGTAGGCTGGGGGTGCGTCTTCTTGTGGCGACAGGTCGATAACCCTCGTCTCGGAGCTGTGAGCAGTACTTTCGGGAGGAAGTTGGTTGTGGAGCGAGGTCAGTCCCGTCTTCTTCACAGCGTCGCTGATGGATTGGAGTTCGGCTTTGGAGAACTTTGTAGCCTCGACGTAGACGGCAAAGGATGTTACAGCGGAGAGCATGCGAAGCGCATCCAAGACCTTCCCTGACTGCGTTCGACTTGGGGCTAGCGGAACTTTGGCGGCAGCGGGAACAAAGAGCCGAATGTGCTTGTTTGTTTGGAATCTCAGGCACGCAACAGGACACTTGAACTTCTCTTGCACCGCGTCCGGCGCCGTTGAGGCAAAAGCGAAATCGAACGATGTAACGGAAGAGGGATCAATGAAGATGGTAACGGTGGAGATGCCTTCGACGCCTTTCAGGTTCATGGGAAAACAGAGTTCAAAGAGCGCGCACGATGCGCTCAGGTGAATCTTTAACAGGATGTTGTCGATCTTTGGGTCGGGCTTCGTGAAGCAATGCGTTGTGCCATCGTGTTCCCACTCAACGACGGCGGGCGTACTCTCATCGACGTCAAGACATGGCGATGTGGGAGACGACATTCCTGGGATCCATCAGCAACACAGCGAACATCAGACGTACCTGTACACCGTCGACAACAAAACACGAACAAAGATGACCGGTTCCGTCACCAGGCGACCTGTGGTCTCCAGATACACTGCAAGACCGCGCTTGGACTCCAGATGCACTGCGAGTCCAAGCCAGGTCCCTTCTACAGTCCCCGGTTGTTCCAGCGAGCAGCGCACCGCGCACACTCGATGGGTACAAGTCGGAATTTTATAACGGTCTGTAGAGACGGTGCACAGGGTCTCTGAACGTGCTTGCCGTCGGGGCGTGGGGAAGATTAGGCAACGAGTAGAATCGTGATCGGCAAGCCTACTTGATCTCCAGCACGCTGCAAGAACAAGAAGGGGTGCTTCTCTTGATGTGTGGTCGAGCCGTTGATCAGGTGAAGATGGTTATGATGCTGGCTCTGGCGGAGAGCGTGAATGCGAATGGCGTTGAATGAATTGTGGGGCTGTCACATGATCTGACCGAAGGCGAACAGACGAGTCAAGTTGGTCGCAAATGTCAAAGGAAAGAACAAGCAGAAATAATCGCCGATGCATGAGTTGGGAAGAAGTGAGCTGTGGTATTGGAGATGTGTTTGACGGAGAAGAAAAACTACAAAGCAAGCGAAAAGCAGCAGAATGGTTATGCTGTCATTGTTTGAAGTGAAGGAAGCTCAATGATTCACGGGGTGTGGTCTGTGCGCTCGGCTGTCCAGTTGTTCCGCAGATGACTCAAAAGACTTGGGCACCGACTCACAGTGTGAAATACCGTGTTTTGCTACACTTCTAAACTGTGCTTCGTTCATTGAGTTACCCTGTACAGGTTGGCTGAAGACGACGAAGCTTCAAGTATCGTCGCGAAATGTGTGGATTAAGCCTTTCAATTGAGTTACAGATATATATTTCATCTGTATGCTGAAGTCCTTCATTTTTCTTGACTACACTAATATTTCGAGCCAAATGATGACAAAATGGCTATATAACGGTTTTTATTGGTGAGCCTTGCAGGAACTCTGCTAGCATCGTTCAACGTTTTGACCAAGAAGATGAACGAGAGCATGATTGTAGAAAGTTTGAGCAACGTCAAACGCGTAAAGTTAATAACGCGTCGACCGGCTCATATCTCAGCACATTAATCAGCAACAGTAACATCCTCTCTAGCATTCCTTTTGACGCTCGTTGCAAAGTTAATAAACTGCCTGTGAATTCTCTAGGAGATCATATGTCGTGAAGTCTATGACCATTTTGTAATTCATGTACTCCAAGTTACTCGTCCTAGTATATCCAATCTAGTCGTATATAAAAATGAGGAAAAATGAGAAAGTCTACGTTTACGATTTCCCATTCGTTATCCCCTCCCATCTCTTAAGGTTCCCAGCTTCCAGTCCAAACAGGTCCAACAACCGACCGACCATCTGATTCAGTATATTATCCACCGAGCTTGGCCTTGTGTAAAACCCAACAACAGGCGGCGCAATAATCGCACCAGCTCTTGTCACCTCCATCATATTCCGTAAGTGTATCTCACTAAGCGGCGTCTCTCTTAATGATAACACCAGTCTCCTTCTTTCTTTGAGACAGACATCTGCCGAACGCGTGATGAGGTCATCGCAAATACCCGCGTTGATAGCAGCTTATGTCTTGACGGAGCAAGGGACAACGATCATGCCGTCCACGTGACAAGATCCGCTTGCTATCGCTGCAGCTAAGTCATATGGATTGTATACGTGATCTGCCAATGCTTTGACAGAAGCTTGGGTATAGTCTGTTTCGTGTTGGATGGTTTCGGCTGCTCATTTGCTAATGATGAGATGAGTTTCGATATCCAGTCATCGAAGAATTGAGAGAACATGAATGCCGATAGCAGCTCCTGTCGCACCTGTCAAGGCTACAATGATCTTCTTTCTCGGTGCCTCTCCCCATGCTGTTTTCTGAGGAAGTTTAGAGTAGAACTGGAAGTGTAAAGGCGGATTGAAGGGAAGTCGAGAGAACGAACAACAATATCAGCTTACTGAGTTAAGAATGATGTCCAAGGCAGATCTCCAGAATATAGATAGGATATGAGACTCTTCTTAAGTGATACCGATATTGTACCAGATTCGTCAGTTTAGGCAGTCCGGTCACGGGATGTGGAAGAAGGAAGGTCGCGATATGCCTTGCGCTTTGGCTTTCGGAGTCCCTCCTGCTGCTATCATGGCATCCAGCATGCCCCTTCCCGACGGATTATTGGAGGCCGAGTACATTGGTTCTCTCGTAGGATTGTCGCTTGATGTCGTTAAGTACGAGACCAATGGACTTTATGTACCCGCCAATTCTGAGATTGTCTTTGAGGGAACATGTTCCGCCATAGAACTGCACCTGAGGGGCCCTTTGGAGAGATGCACGGGTAAGTCGATCCAACTGTTTGTTCTTCTCGTGCGCTGACGAAGGTTCTAGCTATGTGTTTCCTGGGGACTCGCGCCCTGAGCCCATATACACAGTAGACCTCATCACTCACCGTAAAGATGCCATCGTGCCTGTTTCCAACTGCGGAAGACTGACTGATGAGACCGTGAGTTTACATCACTACTTTGTTTTTTTTTTGGAAGCCTTTTGTCTGAGTCTTGTAGCACACAATGATCGGACCTCTTGCCGCTGCAGAAATCGGGTTCTTACTCAAGTCGAAAGGCTTGCCTATTAAGGAAGCTTTCTCACCTTTCGAGTCTCAGGTAACATGGATGGTTTTGCAGGTCGACACTCAAAAGCTACGAGAGATGAAGACCACATCTGAGAAATTCTGTCGCGCAATCGGCGACATTGTCTTCAACCATAAGGTCGGCTTCACTATTCATCGTCTGGTTATTGTAGGTGAAGATATCAACGTCTACGATTTCAAGGATGTAATCTGGGCTTTCTGCACTCGCTGTCGCCCCGACATGGATGAATACCTCTTTGAGGATGTTGTTGGTTTTCCCCTTATTCCCTACATGTCCCATGGTAACGGTGTGCCCAACCGCGGCGGCAAAGTCGTCTCTGATAGCTTGCTGCCTGTTGAGTATACTACAGGAAAGAATTGGGAAGCAGCTGACTTTGGTGCCTGAGTTTATCGTGTTAGCGCTATGGGAACTTAAACTACGGTAAAGGATGGATCAAGATTTGCTTTCGTCACCCACTACCAGCCTCAGATTAATGCATTGCAAATATGAAAAGTTACCGATAACCATTTTTAAATTATAAGAGAAAATCCTCTTCGGGATCCACCAATTTACGATGAACAATTCATCGCAACGACCTCCGAGTGTCCCGAGATATCCGAGTGCACCAAGAGCTGAAGCAACAGCAACTCAACCGCCAGATCTGAGGAGCATACTGCGCGTGAGGCAGCTCGCACGTATCCGAAAAGCTTGTTTGCCCTGTCGAGAGAGAAAAGAACGCTGTAATCACCAGCAGCCCTGCCAAACATGCGTCAAACGTGGTCACTTTGATCTCTGCTTCTACGACCAACTCCGGGTGTCAAGAAGTCCGAGTCGGCAAGTGAGCCAGACAGAATACACTACAGCGGTAGACTCGGAACAGAACGGAGACAACGCTGTATCGTTGGATGGACGGATAAGTCGCGACGATAGTGTTTCGAACCACAGTCCATCCCTGCTCGGCGAAAACTCCATCATCTCAGTAGCGAGACCAGATGTTGCGCAACCTCAGTCAGACAATGAGCGCCGTACTGCTTTTGAAACAGGGATTCTTCCCTATTGGGCATAGACGCGGCCTCTAGTAAGAGCCACAGCACTCAATCCAAAGGCTCAGATCGAGTACTTGCTTTCGATCAAGATATGATTGCACTGTTCAGCATCTACAGAGATCGGGTTCACCCGTTTCAATTCATTGTTGTTGATCTCACTGTTATTGAGAAGTTGATATGCTCTCTCGTAAATCGAGATGTTCAAGTGCAGCGAGTGAACAATCATAGCCTTTGCCTGCTCTATGCTATCATGGCAGCTGGGACGCAATTCTCTGATCTGCCTACTACTACGCGGGTGTTAAGACCCTGCCAGAACTGTGAGTACTGACTAACTCCATGATTTTAGTCTCTTACGCACAGCTAATTCGCATCAGTGCATTCGGCTTTGAGGTATCTGGGGTCCTTTGACTTGCTATGGAATCCTTCCAAGAGACTAATCCAAGCATTGCTCATTCTTGGTTTTGTCTTGCAAAATGTAATGAGTCCTCGTGCAGCTTGGATTCTAGGTGGAACTACGGTTCGCCTTGTACTGTCCACTGGTCTTCATCAGACTTCAAATCAGTGTGCTCTCCGCCTCTTATCTCCCGAGGCACAATACTTGAGGTAAGTCCTGCTCATCAATCCGGGATGACGTTCTATATCATGCTTATGTGTTTCTTGGCGAGCAGGCTCATTATTATTTGGCAGGACGCTCTTCTCTCGTTGGCATTTGACAGGCCTCCGGCTTCACAAGAAATGGACCTTGAGTCAGACCTTCCAGCTCTTACATCGCCAAACACTCCCAGTCAGCCTCTTGACTACCGACAAGCTATAAACTGGCTCTGTCATCTGACCCTTTAGGCATCTCCCAAGGCCTCCACAGACAGGGCCAGTGAGGGACTTCAATCACCTTTTCCAAGACTTCGACCTTTACGAATCTTCCCTGACCTCTCACCTACAGGACTTCCAACAGTGTACGTCTATCCAACAACTTCAAGAACATTATAGCCTGATCCTTCATCGAAATTTCCTTCTCTCCGCCCTCTGCCGACCTATACTATCCACACGTAACAAAACAAAGTTTACAGCAGAAGAATGCGCTTTGATCTTGAATCGTTTTCAAGGGGCTTTAAAAAGGAGTGTCCGTGCTTTCATCAAACTGCGCTCCATATCAAACCTTGCAACGCGTTCGTGGGCCTTCGTTCACAATGGGCTTTTGTCGACACTTTTATTGAGTTTTATTAGACATGGCTCTGACGCACAGGCCCAAGATTCACGGGAAATACTGGCCGAACTCATTCAGACGTTAACTGAACGAAGCGAAGATGTTGGACAGTTTTCGACAGCGCACAAAAAAGCTCTGAGGGCGATGCAGGTTCTGCAACGATTGTCGGAGGAAGAAAGTAGATGCCAAAGTGAGAACCCACCTCAAGAGCGCCCAATTACGTGCTCCTTGGAGAACATGGCTGTTCTTCAAGTGCACCTAGGTAACTCTCAGGAGCAAAGGTTTGTGTTTCAGCCCTGCTTGTGTTTCATTGTACTGATCCTTTTGTGTGCAGTATGGTTAGCTTGGACGATTGGCTGCGAGACTTTGACTTTGATGCATTTTCTCCGCTTGAATCATATAATTTCATCATGTCAGAACAAGTGCCCCAAGATTTTGGTTTTTAGGCACTAAATACCAGGGGCAATTTGAAACATTCAAGCCAACACATTGTCTTGCTGCGCTTTAATACGAACCTACGAGACATAGATCGAAGTTGATGGATATCGGATATAAGTGACCCTCGGTAAAATCCTCAGATATTATCATGCAAGGCAAATCATAATCAAAGCGCTTAGGGGGGATTTTTGAGGAAGAATCCGGGTAATTGGATGCCGTGATGCCGCAGCTACGCCGTTTTATCAGAAGTCCAGCGCCGAAAGTGGGGCCGTCTTAGTCCCTCTCCGTTCTCAGACAAGTAAGCGCCGACCTTTGCAGAAATGCTCTACAAAAAAGTAACAAAGTGCGCCATTTCATCAACGGCTACAGCACTGCCTACCAGTCTCTGAGGCTAGACCCCTTTAATACTGATTCTTGCGAAAACAAAGCCACGTCATCTGCCCAACACATGCAGGGTTCAGCATGCATGCAATAATCTAGGGGTAGTCTAGATGATCCAATTAGGCTCGACTTGGCTTTTAGACAAGCTCAGGGCCAAGACTTTAATGCTTCTTTAGCAGTGTCAACTAAACTTATTGAAGTGAAGAGATTGGTTGAAGCGTAATGCTGGCCGCGACGAAGAACGTGGCACTTGAACCTATTCCCAATTCTGAAGTGCCCGAGGGATGAAAGCAGAGTCAGTATACGCAACTCGTACTTTGGCTGCTGATCCCATGATTGCTAAATATAATATCACTCATTTGCGCGCTGCCGTGCTATCCCTTCTCAATGCATGTGCAAATCCTCATTCTGACACACAAAACTCAAAAACGCCCTGGGCTGGAAACTGTAACGTAACCCCTGATCGGCTTGCCAATCCCGAACAAGACCCTTTTTTCGAGAGATGTCAGATTGGCAGCACAGGCCCCTTCTCACAAATACGGTGCACAAAACAACATAACGAAATTAATTCTCGCATCTTGCCGAGAAACCGTAGCCGCGTAATCTGCCCACGGAAACACGGCTTAGCCAAGTGGAGCAATCTTTGCTGCTCCGCCTCAGCTACCCCGGACCGAATCTTACGAGTTGGCCACTGACGAGACTAGACGCGCTTCTAGACCCGTGACTAGAAGATTTTCGGTCATTTTCGTATGGAGGCATCTACGGTCGAGCCAATCCCAGGGAGGTTGAATATTTACTACTTTGCCTCACAACCCTCGCTTGAGAAGCGCTGACTTTCTCGTATTGTTTATTTGCTTACATGCGGTTTGAGCCGCGTGGGCAAACTCTTTTTTAGTTACTGGGTCTGGTAGGTTTGCGTCAGTGACGCAGAAAAGATGGGAGAGATAAATACAGAATCATGGCCCCATCTCGGCATTTCGACAATTCATTTCTTCTGTACACTTTTTGCTTGATTAATTGTTTTCGTTTGTATTCTCCACTCGCTATAATGGTTGATTCGGCGCATCACGCTCATCGGGTCTTTGTTCCCAAGATCCAGACCATAGAGAACAACCCCCTTTCACATCTACTGCCTTACGGTTCCTTAATACTCACGACCAGCATCATCTGCATTGTTCTCCTTACCAACTGCCTCGAACGATGGATCCTACCAATTGTCTACAAAGATATTTGTCAAACCTTCGAACGAACAAAAGATGAACGAAGACGTCGTTCTTTCGTCTACTTTCACGTTGGCAGCATCATTCTCTTCTGCGTTCTTTGTAGTGGATGCTATCCCATGATGTACTTCCTCATCGGCGATGCGAAATTCTCTACACCATTCACCAAAGGCAGCTCTGTCACGATCGGAGACAGTCTGCTTGTTCTTTCAGAAGTCTACAGTTCATATTATATCTTCGAAATCTGCTTTCGCACCAAGTTCGCGAGTCCCCTCAGTATCGCGCACCATACCGGATTGCTTGTCATCACACAGACGGCATTGAGTCTTTTCGCCGACCACGACAAGCATCGTGAAGCCACATTGGAGTTCTACATGTGCATGGTCTGGGGTTAGTAGATCTTATCCTTGCGACACCAGGAGTTGGTATACTGACAGTGGCTTTTCTCCAGGTACATTCGATGTCATCGTCGAGCTCCCTATCTTCCTAATGATGATTATCTGGCGAATCAAGCGCCAAAACACTCTATTGCTATCCCGCATGGCCTATACATGCTGTGTCTGGCAAGTGACAGGAGCTATAACCGAGGTCGCCGTTACAATTTACCTTCTCAACCGATCGTGGCACCGCTGGGGCCTTGAGTGGCGTATCGTTACTCCATTAGTGTTTTCACTATGGATTACTACCCAACTTTACGGAGCGTCTCGACTATACCAAATGGGACGTGGTGAGCGGCAGAAGCTGAAGGCGAAGGAAGAGTTGACTTTAACACAGGAACAAAGCGTATAATTGCATTTTACTAGAGTTTCTTTTTATATAGATTTGGATTTCACAGTCACATACTATTGCCAGCCCAATACATATACCCAACATTTAGATAACGTCTCTGCCACTCGGAACTTCATGGCGCATTGCTTCATCAATCACCTCCCAATGACTTTTTCTTCTCCAATGCTCTGGCCACCATGCTGACGATTTGCTCTGTCGCTTTGCTATCCACGAACTCAAGTACCTCCACAATCCTTTCCCCACTCTCATCCATAGTCATCAGAAACATGTACTCTCCCCGCTTTGTCCATTCCTTATCATCATCGCTATCCTTCAGGTGCTTGTGGAGGTTGGTTTCGGAGTCTGCCCAGACAAGAACCTGTCGTAGCGACGGATTCGGCCATGTCTGCTTGATGGTGACAGTGAAAGAAGACATGACTTCTCCGACATGTTTTAGGCGAGCAATCAAACCGTGGCGATCCATCGGCCCGGGAAGATTAGCCGAAGCCGGCGCAAATTGGTGATTATAATTGTCGCCGAGGATCCTGGAGAGTGCTTGTGTGTCTAGTGTTCTGAATACATCGATGTATGCTGCCGCTGTTGCGGTCAAAGTTGATACGCTTGGCGCCCCAGCAGACTTGTCGGCAAAAGACATGGCGAGCGATCAAAGAAATAATGAGAACGAGAATGGAGTAATGAGTTTAACCTAGCCAACGGAGGTATATGGTGAGGGGATGGTTCATTCTAGGTATAATTTATAAGAAATATTAATATCTGTGAACTTGAACTCATCTTAGGTATATTTATGTATGTCTCAGAAGCTCACTCAGTTGTCCCATACTAGTCCATGCACGCCGAGGTAAGGTATTTACATCCGTGGGAGATGACATCAGCCCACTGACTCCATCGGACTTAGGACTTTCGAATGACCGCCAATCCTGATAAGATTACCAGAATCGGCCGTAGGGCTTACCTAACGGATGAAAATGGAACAAATTTGTGCCCAACCCGAGATGGAACAAAGGTCTCCGAAGCGCCAAGGCGAAACGGCCGTGACTCGGCCGAACTTACGGACTCTGTATCCGGGGAATGAGAATCAATGCTGGACTATATTAATCGCGAAATTGCGCATAAAAGCTTTTATAATATTGTTAATGACCTCTGACGCTTATGAAGTTGAGCTCCACCGCATAAAGGTGTTCCCATCTGTGAACTATCAACAGTCCTGATAAATATACATCATCATTAACTACAGTGAATTATTGTCAATCTCTTCATAGCAACATGGCCCGAACAGCTTGAAAACCGCGAACAGGGACCACAGTTAGAGCATAACTAAATGCAACGACAGTGCGAAATCTACCCGTACACACTTGGGTGATCCAATCTGTTGGCAGAAGCGTAATTATCTGTACCGTATTATACGAATTATACGAATTACGCGTATTATGCGTATTATGGTGCTGGTGTGTGTAGCCTTCTGTGAACCCACAGTATTGACTATTGCGAAGCAGGTGCACTGTAATTGCAGGGCTTGGGTTGCGGCCTGGAGCAGGCTGCATACTGCTTAGATCCGACATTCGGTTGGTGATCTCATGGTTTGTCTTTGAGTTTTGTTCAGCTACCGTGATTCGTGCTTCTGCGCTCTGAAGGCGACACTCAATCCTTTGTATTGCTGTGTATTGGAGATGCTGCAAAGTCTGGATATCTCGCAGTAATCCTTCTATGCGCGTGGAGGTAGATCTAGGTTTATAAGTGTCAGTCACGCTTTCTCACTATGCCTGACAAAATGCGTACCCATTGTAAACAACCAGTATTTCCAAGATTTGCGCCCGGACGTCCTTCAATTCTCTATAGAGAACTGAAGCCTCAGATTTGCATCGAAGCCACCTGGCACTTCCTACCAGAGTTGTATCCTCAATCAGCTTCCGAGCAAGTCTCTCGAGACTCGCCAGCGTTACGCTCGCTTTATAAAGCTGTGATCCCAATGAATAGATGATAGCGGTGCTACTGGGTGTGTCAAAACGAATGGTCTCTGAAACTTTCAACATCTCCTGTACATGGGCCAGGACAGATTTGACGTCGTCAACTTCGTTGATTAGGGTACGGATCTCATCAGGCGCACTCTTAAGTCTGGAGTGAAGGTCGCAGAGAGCATTGCATGACCTGAAGGTGAGGTCGAGTAGACTTGCTATAGAGGCTGTTAGACCGATTGGTTCCGCCATTATGTACGGCTCATGAAAGTAGTTGCGAGAGTTGGATGAGACTAGAATGGTCATAAAGTCGCTTTCCATAACGACCTCAATGATGCCTTGAAAATGCCCTGGCTTGCTGAAAGTGCCCCGTCATGCTGACCTTGCATTGGTGTCATGCAAGGAGCTGCTCACCGCCTTTTGTAATTTCATCAGGCTGGGCGAGGCTAGGTTTGGGATGAGGCATCCGAGGGCTAACAATGAAAGACGCAGATCTGGAATAATATCTTCAAAACTCAAACCATATAATAAGAAGATTGCCAGTAATCATTAAATCGCCTCCCTCTCCACTTGCTAAGTCCATTTAGCTAGCGGGTTCCAGGGGAGGCGGATTGTGCCTCCATCTCTACAATACGCGATCCCAATATCCCCTGTGTTTGTCCTATAATAGCACACCAACGTCTTTGGCTCCCAACCCCAGAACCCACCTGCTCCAAGAGTGTCTCCCGTACCATCTAACTCACCTTCTTTCTCCAGCTGTTCTATCCTTGCCCTTCTGTACAGTGTTGTCAGTCACCTGCGCAACTCGAAGTGTGTCGAAACGAGCTGATACTTACGTTAATGCATTCTCATATCCCCACACCCCGGCAACGATTCGCGAGGGGGGAGCTTGGCAGAATTCCATTCGCTTTTTGGATATAGCCTCATGTTTGATCTCAATATTAGACGTAGTCGTGCTTTGCGTCAAACAGGTTAACTCCTAAACGTTGCAGTCATCAGATGAAACTGGACTTACTCAGCGGCAAGAAGCTCCATGGGTCGATCTCCGTATGAATACAACACGTTAAACATCTTTCTTTCCACCTCAGGCCATGGATCCCCAAATTGTTCAACCAGTGAATCTCCATTGATTTGCAGAGTTTGTTGTGGAGTCACGAGGCTTCGAACTATTTGCGTGACATCCTTGTCCGCGAATACAGCACCATATATGTGCAGTGGTGGTCCACTCTGAGGCTGGAACGCACTTATAGAACTTGGGTTTTGAAGAGGCACAGGCATACCCCCCGTCTGATGTGGCGAGCCAAAGCTCTGTACGCCAGGAACGCCAACTGTCACACCAGTGGGAGTGGGAGCATAGCTGGAGTTGCCTGGTGGATGTTGTCCATAATATGGTGGCGGTGGCGATACTTGGGGTCCAGGTACATAGACCGGATAGAAGTGTGTCTGCGTATGCGTGTGCGTTGTCGATTGTACCGCTGGTTGATGCTGTTGCTGCTGCTGCTTGTTTCCGAAAAGACCCATTATCTTGGCTCCAACGGCACCAGCGCCAGCAATTGCAATAGTCTGGGTCACTCTACCTAACCCGTCATGTTGGCCATGGCTTTCGTGATGCTTCCCGAATTTATTGCGAAGAGAAGAGCCAGCCAGAAAGCCTCCACCCATAGCAAGTGCAGTCTTTCCCAAGCCGCGGTCTCCATCGCCAGGGGGTTGGCTATCCACCCCCACTTCCGTGTTATTTGGAGAATTCTCAATCGTAGGGACATTGGGATCTTGAAGAGTCTGGTATTGCTGTTGCATAGGTGGGGAGACCGGAAGCGCCCATTGAGTAGCTCCAGTAGCAGGAAAGACATAGTACCTAGACAAACAAGAGTGAGCAATACATTCGAAACATTTGATGGCATGTGGCTTGCTGCAACTAACCATGCATTGTGCTCTGGGCTCCAGTTCGCCACCCAGCCCGGAGGCAAGGGTGGCCCATTACCTCCCAGCGGTGCCTCCGCAGACGACGAATTAGATACTGACATGTGAGCAAAATAATCTTGGGGATTGTCGGTAATGGGGAGGATGGCGTTCGAATAAAAGGGCTATGGAGATTCTGCGATTCAGGGCAACGACTCGTCGAGTATTAGTCGCAGCATGAATAGAGACCACGACAAGAAGTGAAATGGTAGCCTTGACAGGCTGATGCGGGGTTCATATACCTCATGACTGCGCATGGCGTGCAGCGTGGTATGGTCAGGCGGCATCGTCCAACTAATGTGTTGCTGGAGGGTAGCAGTGCCTGTACTGGCGGTCTCTTATCATAAGGGGCCTCGGGGTCGGTGGCTTGGCACTAGAGTCACTAGACGGAGAAGAACGCACAAATATCAGTACAGCACAAGCAAGCCACAATATCAGTGTTTCGCGTCGAGGCTGTTCACGGTCACAACGCCTTCGGATTTGTTACGGGTAGCCTAAATTAGGCAGCTATCCCCAGTTTCTTCGTTGTTCTATATTTGCGACCGAATCATTGATCTTCTAGGTCAAGTGGTGAGCGCCACAACGGATTCAGCCCTGAAACCAACGGCTTAATGGTGGTTCAATCAAGGGTGTTAAGGCTCCTATATCAAGTGCCGATAGCCGCTTACTAGCCTAGCTGAGTCTTAGTGCGACGCAATGCTAGCCAGATCTTTTGCCTACTGACATCTTTTGCCTACCTAATTGGTCAGAAGGAATTCCTAGGTTATTATCTCACGTAAGTACTCCAATTCCAGACCGTCTGTGGCTTGGGCCACACGGGAGTTGTGACAGTTTAATTAGTTCTTATTTGTTAGAATTTATTAGCTCCTTATTATGAGAGCGTCGTTTGGCTTGTGGTGGAGTGAAGACAAGGAGATCTTTAGGTGCAGCGAAGGTTTCGATATGCTCGAGAAGTTGATCTGTATCCCTTAGGCGATCCTCGTCATCAAGTCGCCGGCGCCGCGCCGTTCGAAGCCCGAGGTGATACAGGCACCATTTCTCCAAGGCATCATAACTCAGATCGGGTCGTTCAACCAGTGGAGCTGAGCCGCCGACCTCGGCTAACGCAATAAAGATGTATCGGTAGTGCACCACCCAGTTGGCGAGAACAATAGGTTGATGCTGCCTGGCTCTCGAGCACTTTGGATCTCCTTGTTCACCTTGTTCCACCCCAGCCAAAGTACAAGGTGGTTGAACTTGTTGTAACTCTTCTCTAGCATGCCTTCCGCCCTGATGCTCATTGGCACCCAATTCCAGCGTTGTCTATGCCGAACTTGAGTCCGTAGCTCCACTTGATCCCTGTCTACTTCTCCTCGCCGGTGACGCATGAGGGAGCCTATTATTTAATAGGAGGGCTGCTTGTCGTAGCCTTTTAGTCTTAGGTCAACCTCTCTGAAATGAAAAATGAACTCTAGGACGGCCAATAGGGCGTCTTGACCCATGAAATTGCCCTTCACAAGCCTCCTGATCTCGCTTACAACGCGAAAGCTGGCTACCTCATTGTCATATATTATGAGTTGGCCTGTGTCTTCGCTGAGCGCTCCAACCGGCGTGAACACCTGTTCGTTTACGAAAAGTGAGGTTCTTGGCCCGATAGGGTCAAGAACCTCACTTTAAGTAACTAAAAGGAAAGAACAGCAAATTCTAAACTGAACTCTTCAATTGGCATGATCGTGGAGTGAATCGGTTGAAGGATATGGATAAGGAGGCGCAGCCTAACGGTGTTAAAATATCGAGAAGACAAGCAACCAACTCTTATGATGCCAGAATCCAATACAAAGACAAATGTTCTGCCACTCGGTAAGTTATAGGTCATGGGTGAATTGAGCGGGGCGGGCATGGCGATTCCGGCTGGGGCTGAAGCCGAACTCCCTGATGATAGCTTACTCCAAACCTTACGGGAATATAAAAGAAACCAGGCCAATTTATTAGGCTTATACATACTTGCAGCAACTAATGCACCGCTTTATTGCTCTGTCTACTAATGTAGGTTATAAGTTTGGTTGCATATTAAGGATATAGCTGCGGACTATTTTAAATAGGCATTAAAATAATATAGCTGTAATTAGTACTAGTAAAAGTAGTTGGAAATTGAGTTAAATAATATATAAAGTATAATAGTTAATCTAATTATTATACATAAAAGTTAACTAGTTAAAAAAAAGTACATAATTTAATAATTTTAATTATTACTTATACCTTTATACTATCCTCTGTTTCCCACTACTAAATATAAAATCTGTATTACATGGTAGAAAAACAAGTAAACCAGCTATTAAGACCTGCAAAATGCTTAATTCTGCTCTCCGTCACTATCGTACGACTCTTCCTCAGATTCGTAGGCGGACTCAGAGTCCGAATCATATACAGACATATCCCCAGTCTCACATTCATAAACCTCCCATGTATGACTGGCGTCCCTGCATTTTGCGCCGGATCTAGAGCAAGACGAGCAAATGAGAAACTGGCCTCCAGCGGCGCAGACACAGTGATGACACTGTTGGGCTTGCCCCCGCACGCCGTGTATAGTACATCTTCCACAAACGTCGCAATAGCAAGTCTGGCTCGTAAATAGGGCATGGGGATGAATGGGCGTGCTAACATAAGACGGCACGCTCATGCCCAAGTCTCGAGCATAAGATTCGAGGCGATTCTTGACTTGCGGGTTCTTGCACAGTGCAGCCCAGTACAGAGCATCTTGGCCCCAATTATCTCTATCATGCAGTACGTCCCACTGATTGACAAATGGAAGAAGATATTCTATAATTGCCAGATGGCCATTGCGTGCGGCCATGATGAATAGTGTCGCCCCATACCTATCTGTAGTGTTGAGTGCAGGAGGGGTATGGTGTGTGAGGAGCACTTCGACAACAGATTGATGGCCGAGCATGACGGCATAAAAGAGAGCCGTTCGACCGTCCAAATCTTGCTGGTCCAGATCAACGTTGTTGGTACCAAGGAGTTCACGTATGATATCGGCATGCGAGCCAATAGCCGCTAATATGGCTGGCCCGCTTCCCGATTTGTTGGTAGCCTTGATATTGGCACCTTTAGTAAGGAGCATACGGACCACTTCGAGGGAGCCAAACTGCGCTGCGGTGAGTAGTGGAGTGCATCCATCGTTGTCTGTCATCTCCAAATCACAACCATAGTTTAGGAGATGCTCAACGATCCACTCCTGACCATGACGGGATGCTAGCAGCAGGGTCCGATCAGGGGATAGCTTGGGATTTGTGCCACGTTCAAGAAGAAGACGAACCACATCAAAGTTGCTGACCTCTGCACTGCTTTGGAGAATCGTTAATCCGCCATTGCCAACAGCAGATAAGTCAGCCCCCTTCGCCAAGAGAGCATCGATGATCTCTGCAGATTTGTCACACTGAGGCACCATGTGTAACGGTTGAAGGCCGCTCCTATCAGCCGAGGAGACGTTGGCTCCAGCCTCGATGAGCACCATGATTATTTCAGTGTGATTGCCCTTCATAGCTACGTGCAACGGGGTGTCGTTCCCTTCATATCGAGCATCAATATCAACTCCGCATTCTAGCAGAACCTTAACCATCTCGACGTTACCACACTCAGCAGCCATTGTGAGGGGAAACCGCCCATCTGTTGCGATATCCGGGTTGGCTCCATGCTGAAGAAGCAGATTTATTAGAGTAGGCGAGCCAGATGCTGCAGCCGCATAGAATAAAGATGCGGGTATTGCTTTGCTCTTGGTCATGCCTGTATTTCTGCTGCTCTGTAGTATTGCTTGTACGGCGAGCGGCTGATTTCTTCGTACAGCTTCTGCAAGCGGCGAATAGTCTTCGACACCAAGGCAGCCTGCGTCTGCGCCATGTTCCATAAGTAACTTAATCACCTCAACCTTGCCTTTGATCGCAGCGAAGTACAACGGCGTTCCGTCGATATGATGGCGAGCTGAGACATTGGCACCAGCGTTCAGCATGACAGCGACAGATTTGACAGCACCCAACTCAGAAGCCTGGTGCAAATATGTCTTGAGCATGCTATCAATTGGTTTTGAAGGGTCTAAGCCATTGTCGACAAGTACCTGTATCACTTCTGCGAAATCGTTCTCGAGTGCAACAGTAACCGCAGTTTTAGTCTCAAAGAAACGGAGTCTGCATCGTTGTAGCAATTCCCGAATGACGCGTACATGTCCCTTGCTTGCGGCACAGCGTAACAGCGGCATCCCATAGCAACGTTCAAGGTCGGTGCCTGCATCGCAGGCATTAGCTACGACCTCTGGAATGTCCCTTTCAACAGCCCATAGCAAGGCTGAGCTTCCTGAGAAGGTGCGGTTATGACGGTAGAGGATAGGATTAACCACTTCATGAAGTCGATGGCACGTATTGGCAAGCCTAGCGAGGTCTCTCTCGTTTTGTGCGCTGTTTTCGCACAGCACGTAGGAAGTGATGAGTACTATCACTTCGGAAGGTAGTGTGAACAGTTCCATGACGGGCTATTATCGGAATTGGTGTTGATATTGGTAGTGTAGAATGTTATGCACAGCAATTGGGGCACAGAAATTTAAGGAGCCTTAATTTTCATAACAGGAGAGGCGCAGATAAGCTATTTAAGCTGTTAGAGCAGATCCACTATAGGAGGCCTGTTTATCCAATCATACAGACCCTTATTTCAACACTAAAGTTATGGTTATGTGTATCGGCAATCTTTAGCTTTATATTATATTATATTCTTTGTGTTTAAGCCTAATATACATTAAATCTGCTACTGAGAGATATAACACTTTAGTCTCCTTAGTATTACGCCTTATGCCATCTGCAAACGTAACATTTAGTACATACAGACTGGTTTACCTGTTTGGAATCCAACTGTTATGAGTATTGCCCCTCTTTAAAAGACGACTTGGCTAGTGGCAGTGCTTATTTAGCGTCTGATAATGTGAAAATGCTTTTCCTTAATATAAATGCTAGCATTTAATTTATCTTAGGTTTAATTATATATCGAAAGATAAAACGGAAAGTTCTTAATACAAAATATGAGTTATAAAAATCTACCTAGCACTTCACGAGAAGAGCCTTCTCGTTTGTCGCCTTCTTAGGCAAAGCAACCTCAGCATTGCGCCGGCGGGCTAGGCCTGGGATCTTCCTCTTGCCTGCGTAAACCCATTTAGGCAGCTCCCCAGAAATTACAGTATTGGGCTTCTCGCCCTTGTTGAGACGCCTGATGAGCTGTAATCACCCGGCGGCACCGCAGCCGACGTTTAAGGACCAACTGACCAGGGCACTGAATTGGTTGTTGAGGGTGACTTTACCGCTGACCATTTTGGAGATGCATTTCTCGAATTCCTACCATGGTATTAGAACTTGTAGTCTGACATGTGAAGATAGATTTACTCTCATGTCATCCGCGAGAAGCTTCTTGCCATTGGCCTTTGACAGGGGAATTGGGTATTTAACATCAGTGTATTTGGAATTCGAGCAGAGATGACCATAGCCTACGGTAGGATAACCAGCAGCGTCCTTGTCTGTGGTTAGTACGCCTGACAATCCCAACAGCAAGACATCTTAGCCGGTTATAGGATATGCGGCTGCAAGAGAGGCTGTGAGGGTAGAGAAGGCCAAGAGAGTGAACTTCGTATATATTATTTATAATTAAAATTATAGCTAAAAGTATATATATATCTACATAAACTTAGCTTAAAGGTATAAACCTTAAGGTAAGCTGAAATCACTTTATAGTAAAACTAAATAATAGTTAAAGTAATGGCTTTCTTATCAGAAAGGCAGGGACCAGAAACCGGAGGTCTCTCGCCTTGACCCTCCTTCCAATACTTCAGACACTCTGTAAATCCAACTCTGGTCAAGTAGTACTTCTCATCCAAAGTACAAATCAAGCAAGCTCCAGGACGCGGCTTTTCGCCGTCAGACCTGATCTCTGAAAGCATGACAACCTGGACATCGATGGGCTCTATTGCTGGTTCTTTACTTTCCGAGGCTTCATCCAGCCAGACAAGATCAGACGTTTCTCCGCCGTCGAGTAACAAGAAAGCGCATCTCTCTTTCAAGGGATCTATAGTGTAGCCACCACCATCACCAAATTGTTGGTAATCACTGAAATTGTAACCGCGGTTTGGTACCATGGTTCCGTGCCCGACCTTGACCTTGATCTGAAGATAACCATTATCATATCGGCCGAACGGAGTGCCATCTGGGCTCCCGCCTCCCATGGCCACAGGTTCAGCAACAATAGTCTCATCTCCAGTTCCTACAATATCAAAGTACCCATAGTTGATAGCTGAATCTTGACTGGCCCAGGACCAAGATGGCGCGTGGTACTTGGCTGACTTCTTGCCTGGACCACCACGCTTCCAGCAAAGGCTTTTGACGAGCTCATCATCATCCTCGCACCAATGACCAGCCATGTAACCCAAAGGATGAATATTTTCAAGAGCTTTCGCTACTCCGCTAATGGCGAGAAGTTTGTCGTCTCTAAATGTCAAAGAACGATGCGAGTAGTCTCCTCCTACGAGGTGAACATACCAGTAGCGCAGCAGGCTCTTCATCTCTTTCTCCTTCGCTTTGTCATCCTTTGCAGACTTGATGCGATGCGCAAACTTCGGAATGTTGATGTTACGGCCAATCCAGAGAAGCTCATCCTCGCTCTCTTGAATCCCGTGGTAGCATTCCCAGTATAGCTGGTCGGAGGCGTAGTGGATGATGCGAGATGAGAGGATTCGCTCTTGCATCGTCCATCCTCTGTCTCGAAGCGAGCTGTGACTCAAAAGATCACCCATATCTCGTATGGAGGTGATTGACTGATCAAGTCTCGTCTTTTGATAGGGAAAGAGAAAGATTGAGCTTTCTTCGTTTGTCGACAGCTTACTGCAAATCTTAAAGCCGTCATTCTCATTAAACATTGAAGAAGATTTCTCATTGTGCAATCCAGCCTTGGCATCTTCGCTAGAATCAGCTGCGATGGTAACAAGTGCGTTCTGATAGATAGTGGCCATCTTGATAGCTTCTCTCGCCCAGTCGTGCTTGTCATCCTGAACAATACATAGACTGTCAATCCAAATCCATCTCAGACCCAGATCACTGACAACTTGAACAGTTTCGGATAGAGTCTTGGGAAGCGCATCGATATCGAAGCCTTCAAGTCGCATGTCCAAGTTCTTAGTACTGGTTTGCCAAACAGCGTCCAGCCCGCCCCATCTGTAGCTCAAGGCAGCATATGGTGTGCATTCAGCTGAGCCCGGAACTAGCTTAAGCTTGGTATTGCCGACTGTATCAATGATCTCAACAAGTCTTGCAGCTCGCTCTTCCTCGAAAAACTTGCTATCTGAGGTCTTTCGTTCGTGCAGGAACTGGATGTCTTTACACAGCTGCAGTCGTTGCACCTCTTTCTCCTCCTGTGAATTGTTATGTTTCTGTAAAAGTGACACAGATTTCGACTCGTCACCAACGCCACGTGTCTTGCTCAGGTCCGCCCAAAGGTGATCACCTATAGTATGTGTACAGCTTTCGAAGCAATCCTTGCTGAGAAGGCATTCCTTGAGCCATTTTAAGGCTTGGAGAGTAGAGTCCAAGTGAGAATTATTTTCCGGTATCAGTCGAGCTGTCTGAGCACCGAATTTCTGAGCAGAATCACCAGCAAGCGTTCTCATCAAAAGCCAGGGAATGCTGCGTCCGCTCTTGCTCGAAGCTTCTGAGCCGACATCGGAGGCTACTATAGTCAAGCCATGTTTCGGGAGGATGTGTTTTCCGTAGTAAACTCGGGCTTGTTGACTTGCTAGGTCTTTTTTGTTTGCATCTGAGAGATGAGGTTTTGAGGTTCCCAAGCTTAGGTGTCTCACGGCGTGCTGACAAGGTATGCTTCTCAGGTTGAGGGGTAAAAACGGTTTCAACCCGTCAAGTGCATGACGACATAGCAGACATGCTATTGCAGAGTCGAAAAGATCGAGCAGATTATTATATAGCGCGAAGCCCTGTTCAGAAACAAGGTCTTCGATATTTAGTCTAGCGCAATTAGCGCAAAGAGACTGATTCATCGTTAATAAAAGGTCCGAGGAGAAGCTGCAGGGGCTGAAATCAATCTGTCAGTTTTCATGCTCTACATGAGCGACAAACGAATGTTGGGGAGGGAGTCGATTCGGAAGTTTTGCTTAATGAGCTGCTGCCTATTTTCATAGTTACGGACCAGGTATCATAGGTTAGCGAAGTTCCTTCCACTCTATCGGCGCGATATGGATAGGGAAAAAGTCTAAAAATGTGTTAGGCACTTTTTAAGGATCTAGTCCCTCCAAAGAAGGATCGTCATTGGCGAAATTGCGAGGCTTAGAGCAGCACTAAGTTTACCCGTCATGAATACCGTAATTTCGCAAATCACGTAATTCTTCCCGACTTGTGGAGTCTCTTATGTGTATATGATTGGAACATCGGCAGATACAAGTTTGACTTGGACAGGGAAAAAAGAAGACACTAAACTTGAGCTCTCAGAATTAGTGTTAGTGAGCTCAGGATATTTTCCCATGGGGAGTCGACTGACCAAAGCATTGGCCCAATGAGTACAGCCGTTGAGATTTGTAGGGCTCGATGAATTTTATAAGTCAGGAGGGTAATGTGAATAGATATAATAATCTTCTTGCGACTGAATATATTATAGGGTACTATCTAGCGCTTGTTTAAGTTCTTGTTTCTAATTATTTCTAAATCGTGCAAACAATTGCCTAGCCTGCCTAGCAATAACAGAAGACCCCCCTTGCCTTCACTCATCGCTGGACATAGTGATAACAAAATGGATTTTAGCATTTTCTTCGGACGTTTCTCCCTGGAACTGCTCGACTTGGTGAGCGCCATCTTGACTGATAGCTTGTGCGACTTCCTGCTGTCTCTGAAGTTTCAAAATCTCAGCAAGTTGTTTAAGACTCCTGACAGTATCAATATATTCTGCTCCGAACACTTTCGTGTAACCCTCTACTACTTGTACTAATAGTGCCTCAGCCTTAAGCAGTTGGCCCTGATCTCTGTACACCCTAGCAAGTTGCTCCATACATATCAAAGTGTTGGTGTTCTGTGTCCCGAGACACCTTTCGAGAACCCCGAGTACCTCGCTGCACAGGCTCTCTGCTTCGTCGAGTCGGTTTTGATGGCTGTATACTCGAGAAAGACCCCCTTTGCTTACTAGCGTTCCGTGGGAGGTATCGCCGGCTTTGTGTCTCCGAGCCTCAACTACCTCGAGTAGGATTTTCTCTGCTTCTTCTAATCGGCCCCTGCCTGCATACGATATAGCGACGATGCTCTTCGCACGTAGGATATCGGAATGATCTGCCTCGCACCAAAGCTGCAACTTCTCCAGAGCAAACTTGCTCAGCCTAGCCGCCTTTTCAAATCGTCCTTGCCGCTCGTAGTTCTTTGCAAGAGAAAGCATGCTCTCCACAGTCTGTGGATGATCTATTCCAAATTTCCTCTTCAAACTCTCCAAAACCTGTTCATCCAGCTTCTCTGCCTCTTCCCATCGATGTTGAAATTGATATGTGCCTGCGAGTCCCCGCATCGTTTTGAGAGTAACCACATGATCGGGCCCAAGACTCCTTCTCGAACATTCCATCAAAAATTGCCCAGTCTTTTCAGCATCTGTCAATCGATCGTGCTCTCTGTATAGGGCGGCAAGAGTAGCCATGCTATTGATGGTTCTGGAATCTTCTGCCCCGAACAAGGTTTCACAAATTTGTGCATGTTGCTCAAGAATACTTTCTGCATCTCTGGGTCTTCCTTCTATCTGGAAAATCACGGAAGTCAATTCCAATCTTTGTAGAACTGCAGCAGGGTCTTTTTCAAGAGGCAGTTGAGGAAGCGTGTCCATGATTCTCAGTGACATGAGTGCCATCTGGTATGCTACCAAAGGCCTCCCCCAAGCACAAGCATACGATAACCCATGGTACAGCAGAGTTAATAATACTCTTTGGGAATCTAGTCCACTGGGTCGATAAAGAGCAGCAGCTTCAACGTGAGGGAAAAGCTCTCGGTCCTGTGCCCAGTTACTGTACCCAGGCTTCCGGAATGAACTTTCTATCAAAGTAAGGAACATCCCTAAATATTGCTGTTGAAGCCGCTGGACTTCAAGCCATCTCTGCGTGGCTAATTGAACGAGTTGATGCATCTCAAATACTGGAGACTCATGGTTCTGCGTAATGAGGGAATAGTTTCTCAAAATCTCAACATCTTTCTCATAACCTCCTTCATTGGGTGGGGAATTGGCTTCTGCTTCAGAATCTTGATATGATGTCAAGCCTGATTCCGAGTTGGAAGCATTGTTGCAGTTTCGAGTGTCCTCGTTATTCAGGCTGTATTTTCCGGATACTAGAAGAAATTCGGGGATTCCTTGGTGGTTGAAAAAACTCATTAGAGAGAGAAGATCTGTCGCTGAAGGTCTCTTGGAGCGAATATGGTCAAATGAAAATTGCCACGTGGTGAGGATAGAATTTGATGCGGCACCATCTTGACGAAGGTCTCGACGTAGGTCACCGGAATCCTCGCTGAGAAGTTCAACTCTTTTTCTCTCGCTCCTCTTGAAATCGGCGAGATATTTAGCAACGGAAGTTCGTGGTGTTCTTCTCCGGATATATGCAGCGGCTTGGCTGATAGCAAGGGGGACAAAGTCCAGTGATGCTACCAGTTCAGAAGCGACAGACGCATCTGCCAAGGTTCCTAATCTGTTCTGAAGCAAGGCTAAAGATTCTGGCTCTGTCAAAGGACCAACATGGTGTATTTGGCCGTGTATATCGACCAGTCTCAAAGCCAGGTCTTTGTTACGTGTTGTAATGAGGATGGATCCACCCAGACTTTGCGGTAGGTATTCAGCCAAGTTATGTCCTCCGTCATCTTTGCTGACGGGATGGAAGAAGACATGAGGGTCATCCCCGTTCTGGGGATTGGATAGCCAATCGCAAACAAGCTGAGGGATGTTTGCATCTGGACGCCCGCGGCCGCGAAGTTTAACTTTGTTGGCTATTGAAGAAAAGTTCTCTAGGACTCGGGCTTGTGTATTGGAGTGCATCTAAAAGATCCACATATTGTTGTTTGCACTGGCCGCAAATCGATGGGCTAATTCAATCGCTATTTGGGACTTTCTGTCTCTAGGTCAGACTCTCTACGGCTACCACGTTCTTGAACGTACCCTACTCCGCCCAGCCCCCAGATGGCAACTCGACTCGATGGCACGGAACATTGAGCGCTGAGTTGTTCGAGTAAATCGCCGCGCTCGACGAACGAAGGGTCTTGACTGAATCCGAAGGTGGCATATGGAGCCGGTGTTGGTCGCGCCCAGCTCATGTGACAAATGTGATTGCTGCCTTGTCTGACATTACCCCTCATTAAGCCAAGCCAATAAATGAGCTTTTCAGTCAACTCTCATTTTCAGCTCGCCAGACTTTTCAAGATGGAGCCTTTCAGCATTGCCGCTGGTGTAGTAGGAATCACCGCACCAACCATTCAAAGCATTCAACAGCTACGAAAAAGCATCCAGGCTATTGAAAACGTCCCTAACGAAATTGGTTTACTCAATGACGATCTCTTGGTTCTGGAACAAGCGATTGTTTCTGTTCAAGAAGTTTCTGAAAGTCAGTGGCGGGCCCTCGGCGATGCCATCCTGCTCCAGTCTAAAACGGAGATCAATTTGAGCAGGAAATCATGCACCAAATTCCAAACCTCAATCGAGCACTGGACTCGGCATGGTGAAGCAGGAAAACTGTCGTGGCGCGACAGAACGGCAATCGGGCTCTTCAAGCAGGATCAGATCAAGTCGACTTCTTCCCAGCTGCGCAATTGCAAGTTAACGCTGACTTCAGTCGTTGGAATTGCCAATCTGTATGATCATCCGTAACTACGCTTAAGAAATTGACTAACAAAACTCAGACACCATTCTCTGCAGCAGGCGAGCGCTAATGAAGAGATGCTGAGATTAGTAACCACGAAAGAGAGTGAAGTCTCCAAAGCCATCTCGGCCACGCAAAAGCAACTGAGTGATATAAACACAATGTTAAAGGCACTTCATCTCGCTTCATTGCAAGAATTTGAAGAAACGCCTGAGCAGACAGAAGCTAGGAATCAAGTCGAAACTGCGAAGTTTGCTCTGGAGCAGTCTGTTGATCTGCTTAGAGCTTTGGATGAAAATATACAATCTATAGTGAAGGATATCAGAAGAAATTATGGTCAGAGCATTGGGACAGTGAATTTTGGAAATGAAAATCGAGGTATTCAAGCTGGTATTACCAACGCCCCAATCCATTTTTCCGTTGGCAAACATCAAGGGGAGTGATATTTCTGGAGACGTTGGTTATAGTGGGAAACGGCGGTTCACTGGTAATGTTGTTGAATTTAGAAGATTGAGCTGTAAAGGCAGGAAATGGACTTTCAATTACTATCCTTCCACTAAATGGTTTCTCATAAAATTATCAGAACGTATATACTGTTAAAAAATACTGGTAGATCATTACCCTCAAAACGTGTCAGCGTGGCGTTTCCAAGATGTAGTTAACTTTACCGAGACTTATTCGCACAACGAGGTAAAGATAATGCTTAGCTACATATCTAGCCGAACTTGGGTGGCGGACCCAACGCATAGCGTAGTTAGCCCCTTATTCCCAACATACTTGTAGAAGTGATAACTGTTTTTCCTTGCCCACGATGCTACCATCAGCTTTGGTTAGCGTGTACCATGTGTACAAGAAGGACACCGACTCAGTTGCATCATGGCTTGCTTCCACTGCCATAGAATGCGGATATCCTGCTGAACTGCTATCAAAAAACAGACTAGTGCTCCAGAGCCTGACACCGCTACAACAACCAGTGCCGGGCGATCAAAAAAAGCCCGAGCTAGAGCTAAGAAAGCCGACGCGGCATCTCAAACGCCACCAGTCGAGCCAGTTTTGCGATATATCATCGAGATTAAAGACTTCATTGCCCTAGCCGAACGTATCTCGTCCTACAAAAAACCAGCTCTTTCCGTCCCAAAGGCTTTCTTCAACGCCCTTGACCGAGTCATCTCAGTGAGGGCCGCGTTTAACGCCGAGCTCACTCGTCACAACGTGAAACAGGATACTAAGTCAGACTCGAGACATTCATACTTCGTTGGTATTCTTGAAAAAGTTCGCGAGCTGCTCAACCCGTTTTCGGACGTTGCCGCTTCCAGCTCGTCTGGCCCTGCAGATCTCGGTCAACAAATTTGATGCCCTCAAGGTTTATGAACCCTCCAAGGAATTTCTCAGTGCCCCAAGCATCCAAAAGCCCAAGAACAAGGATCGAGATCCATTTACCTACGAGGTCGCTCCATCGCAGTCTCTAGATGAAGCTCTCGTTGCCTACTCTATGATGTGTGCAGACCTTAAATGGTTTCGATCCTGTATTAGGGGAAGTTGGGAGTTTCTCACTACTGATAAAGGGGAAAACTTCGACCCGGCTGTATTGGCGGTTATGAACAACACAGGCCTCGAGTTTGCCGCAAACATCATCGAGGACGTACTGCCCATGTTCGAGGACCACGGTGGTATCCTAGCCATCTGCGAAAAGTATCAGGCTAGAATGCTGCATCGAGAGGGTCACAGCGTTCATTATCTCTCTGTATGGGCAGTGGATGAGGACAAGGATATGCGGTATCGCCTTGGAGATGAGACCTACTACAATGTAGTCTCTATCCTTCAAGATCCCGCCCAAATTGCCCAGAAAGAATAGGACGGCATTTATCCAGAGGGTCACTTTGGTGCCCTCGATTTCAAAAAGGACTACAATGCCCTTAATGGCGTTGAAAAGTTCGAAGAGGACAGAATTATCACTGCTGAACTTTTCATGGAGGCTCTGACTCTTGTCCATCATGTTTCAGACTTCCCCATCCTGGACGAGTTCATTCGCGGTGTTAGAAAGTTCAAAGAAACAAAAGAGATCTCCTTCAGCCTAGTCTTCGCTGCTCAAATTAACCTTGATATCCATGGACCACGACACGAGGGGTTATTCTGAAGCCTCAGTCTCTACTCTCCTCTCTCGTTTGCGCGGCCGAAAGATTTCTATTGAATCATACCTCGGTAAATTCAAAGATTTCACACACTCTCGTTGGTCAGCCAACGATAACAAGAAGTTGATCGACCTCTGCGACACCTTCAATGGATTCATGGACGACCCCATATACAAAGCGAAGACCCAGATTGCTTCTCGTGATCCAGATTTAAAAGAAAGACTGCAGTCCATGGAGAAGCATCGGCTTTTGAGGAGGTCTCCAATACTATCTGGTCTGGCCCTGCACTTTTTCCGTTCCGAATATCACGATATTATCCTGGCACTGACCGATGCCTGGGGCTCGATCATTCCCTTGGCGCACATGTACAACGCAGTCAAGCAAGAAGGTCTTACCGAAGTTCAGTGGACGGACATGGACGGACATGGACGTTCTATTTCACATCCACGGAGAAGAGCAATTCTTTGTTGGGCAGAAACCTACCAACCGACTCAATTACTTTAAAAAGTTCTTACTGTACCAGGGTGTACCTGCATCTGTCGTTACAGGCAGAGCTAGAACTCTTGACTTTTCTCGGAGACATCTGAAATATCTTGAGGCCCGGACTCCAATACATGACATGTTTCGGGGCAGATATCAGAAGAGTGAGACACAAATGAACTGGACGCCAGAACTCATCAAAGATGCTCTCCTGCTCACCAACAGCAAAAACCCACAGGTAATTGTCCACTCGCGCATAAGTCCCGCCCACTTACTGAAGTCATTGGCTTATGCAATGGACGACGAAGTGGATAGTATGGCTTTCCCCTATTTATCAATGCACCAATTGTTTTGCGTGCCGTTTTTGTGGACACTAAAGACATATCACGAAAGATTCTATGAACAAACCTGGGGCGCTCAAGTTTGAGAAGCCATGGGAGTACCCCTTTGTGATTGGGGACTTTTTCTGGGAGGCTGCTGGTTTAAGTGCCGCAGGAGCAGATACTGATAGTATGCTGCCTTTGACTGCTTTTGCAGACGGGCTTGAGGCAGCAGACGGCGTCCACGGCACTAAGGTAGCGTCGCGTATGTAGCTGAAGATGTTTGGCCGGGATGAGTAATGATTGACATAAAGAGTATAAAAGTGTCTGTGGGGTTCTTGATAGAATAGAGACAACGGAAATTGCTATATTCGAGTGCGAGGAATCGTGAAGTCCTTCCTGTCATGTTGATCCTCGATGTTATGCTAATCTTAGCAAAAGATGGCCTTTGTCCACACAGATTCTGTAGTTATCCCTTATGAGACTACGTGTCGTGCTCATTCTATAGCCATTCGGAATTTGAGTAGATCCCGCTGTTGAATGTGCTCAAACCTCTCCTGTAACTCTTCGATATCCCATTTGCAAGATAGCCACCGTCCGTTCAGGGCCTCTCTTCGCTTTTTCAACCCATTTGATCCCAGGAGCCATACCGAGAAAGCGCCCACAAGATCCGGACTATCATTCAGGACTGCAAATGGTAAGCTGATGACTGTCCCCGAGGTCGAAGAAAGACTTACGGTGCTGGATATCATTCGATGCTGCCCGGGAAAACTCGCTCTGCATTCCTCCTGGATGAACACTGGCAACGAAAATGCCCAAGTCGGCATATTGCGCATGTAGCATTTCAACCATGCGTGCCTGTGCAAGCTTACTTGTGCAATAATGAGAAGTTGTGCCGAATCCAATGAGACTTTGAGCTGAGATGGAACTGATGACAACGAAACTGCCTTTACTCTCCAGAAGGAATGGCAGAAGATGATGCGCTGCAAGCCATGTACCCAAGCAGTGAGTAGTGAAAGCTTTTTGCACATCCTCAAAGTCTTCTTCAAGAATTGTAGCCTTGGAGAGAGGGCCTGAAAACCCACAATTGACAAAGACAGCGTCTAGTCGTCCGTTGAATTGCTCCCTGACTGTCGACGCAATCTTGACCACGCTCTCATTTGAACTGATGTCACACGGAACAGAAGCAATCTTGATAGATGCGTTGATCTCACTAACCTCCTTGGCTGTCACCTCCAACGTCTTTTGTGTTCGTGCAGCAAGGATCATGCCCGAGGCGCCAGCTTTGGCGAAAGACCTGGCAATTCCTGCCCCTGCGGCTCCTCCGGCGCCAATTATGCATATGACAAAACCTTTTGGCAGTTCTGCATTCTTTGGGTCTATTGCTGTATACGGTCTATCATGATTCGTTGGGACAAAGTCTCTGACTTGCTGAGCGTTGGTAAGGCTTGGGGTAGACATGATACTAGTGCTAGAGCAGGAGTCCACGGCGGAAAGACAGAGACGGGGAGTGCAATTCGTTTCAATCACAGAGAATTGAGAGTAATGTTTGCTTGATTCCAACCTCATCAACAAACAGTGATCAAATCTATTTAAGTCCTTTTGCAGTCTTGTATGTTTATATTGTCATGCCCCGCATTTCCGGATTTTGCTTAATCCCCGAGTTCCTCAGCCAGGCTTGTCAGCGCCATTGCTGCAAGTCAGACGAAGCTTGAGAGATCAACATGTGGCTGGAGGCTAGGGTTTGCGGATTTATCTTATCTCCGCAAGGAAATTGGGATTTTTTGCTATTGATATCATGTTTATTGCCCATACAGTAGCTTCCATCTGAGTAAAGATAGCGTTCTTCTTATACTATTATTGGAGGTGTTTGGGAAACTATTCATACGCTCCCGGCACTCTCTGACAAGATGCGACATTCAAGGCTGCCCCCTGCGTGGTCGATATAGAACAGGCACAAACCAAGGGTTCATTGCTTATTGGAAGTTCTCTCCATTGTTGTTCTTCTATTTTGTAGAACGAATACTTTTCTATAACGCAGTCCCATATCCCTCGATTTATTTTCGCGGCGCTGTTCGCCCTGCTGCTCCAACTGCCTGACGAACCCTGCAGATCTGACTGGCTACCGATTGACACTGTGTGCCCAGGCAGTCATACGTGACTCACTGAGGCCAGTTCGACTGACCCAATGCAACCTCACACGAGTAAAAAGCTCTCTTCCCTTCCGACTCAGAAAAATAACTAATTATTATCTTGCACAATTCCCAGCATTCTTCTAAATGTGATGCTCATATAATTCACTACCCATACTTGAGCAACAGATTCATACGCCATCACATTCCTCATTCATTAAGCCCTTGAAAACCATGACAAAGATGTTCAATAGCTATGAAGAGCCGTCGGGGAATATCACTGATCTGTCACTATTTGAAAGCCTTCCTCTGGATATCTTGCATCATATTCTCCTCGCAGTTGACAGTACTGCAGACCTCTCTTCTTTGATTCGTGCATCACCTACCATTTATCAGCATTATCTTCAGCATCGAACTTTCTGGCTCCGTAACTGTTTTGAACTGGAATTAGGTCCCAGTATCGTTGATGCTTTTACTGTGCACTTGTGCAACACTACCGAGTTCCGAACGAAGCGCACAAAGGACAATATTCTTCGGTTCATTGAGACCTACCGCTCTCAGCGCAGACAATACTATACACCGCAATCGGTGCTCCTCGACAAAAATCAAATAATTCCCGTTGTCGCTTTTCACTCCAAAACAGTCAAGCCACTTGCGTCTCAATTTGTTACATGGACTCAGAGCCATCATACCAGTTTATCTTCTCCCGCTCAACTCAGTACCACGGAGGCACGACGAATACTACGGGCCTTTTACAGATATCAGCTATTCTGCAACCTGTTCGGTCTGGTTGGACAAAGCAGGCAAGGCGTTTGCACGAGCGAGGAGAGGCTTGAATGGTTTCTTGATATCTTTGAACCATGGGAGATTGAAGAGATACTATGTGTCAATGCATTTGTTGAGGACAAATACAAACAGGTCCTCGGTGAAGTCACCTGGGATTTCCACCCTGACAATCCCAGGTGGGATGCTGAGAGAACAGATCCATCCACCCCAGAAGGTGCTTATCATATCAAATGGTTCGGTATGTCTTCTTACCAAAACATGGCTTGGTGATTGCAACTGAATAATCTTCGCATAAGAGGACCATTACAGAGATGGAATGAGCTCGTTAGGTTTAACCGTACTGTCGTTGACAGTCAAAGCTCCAGACCATGCTGCTCTTGTCGACATTGTATCACAGCATATCACCTCTTCGCTCGATGACTGGCTCTTCGAGGCAACGGACGAACGTCTACAAGACCAAAGGCGAGAACGGTTACTCTCAGGCCGCGACCTAGCTCAAGACCGCCGCGAACAAATGTTGTTCGACGGCGATGGAGAAGATAGGCCTCCACTGGCCTGGGTGACTATCTGGAAAGAAACATATAGCAACCTCTATGGTACACATATGCGGGATTCATTTCGCGAGTGGGGTTATGTCATGTGGGATGCTGGTCGGTTAGTTAATTCGGGTGCTGTTGATACTCTCAACTACGAATGGGAAGATTTCTGTACTCGGGAGAATGGAGAAGTAGACGACCCCAGAGATTTCATTTGACTTTAGTGGCCTTGGGGCGTCGAATGGCGTCAGAAAGTACATCTTGGATGCAGATAATAGATAAGGTAATCGATGACCCTGGGTAAGTTATCCTAAATGATACTAAATTTGTCCAAGTATTTCTATCACTTCGGATCAAAGTCTTCAATTTTCTCTTCCCCTAGAGGGGTTATAGAACTTTACCGCGTATAAATATCTTAGTGAAGCAGCTACGTCTAGAAGAAGCTGAGCAGATGGAGTCTCCTTTCCTTTGTCTCCATCTTTGACAGAGTTTCCATCTCCCTTCTCTTCAAAGCAAGGAACCAATCGATATATCCTTGCCCGAAAACCCCATCAGCCCAGGTCTTGTCCTCTTCAAGCTCCTGCAAAGCAGCCTCCAGAGAGGTCGGGAGAAGCTTTGTCAGCCCCATTTTCTCTCTTTCATCGTCTGAGTATGCCGATGTGAATTCTAAATCAGTTAGCGAATGACATTCCTTCCCGGCTTGTGCCAACTTACTAGTCGTATTTCCAATGTTTAGGGGTTTCAGGTCAAGGGCAGCACCAATGATACCCGCCACCATAGCATACGAGTTGGAGGTGGCGTCGTTAATACGGAGCTCCCAGTGATTCCAAGTGACTCTCCTCACAGGCATGTCTCTGTTATTATCCCCCCAGCCAACAAAGCCACCAGTGCACATTCTCCCAGCACCGACTCTCTCATATGAGTCACTCTGAGTCATTCCCAGCGCCATCAGCGCAGGGGTGTGGCTCAATATCCCAGCCATCGCAGAGTCTGGGTCCCAGTCCTTCATCTCTCGAATTGGATTAGCAGAAATGTGAATGTGCTGACCACTCTTTTGACCCTGTCCTCCCTCGTAAGGCGTCGGATAAAAAGTGGCGAGTATCCCATGCTTGTGTGCCACATTTTGAATGAGCTCCTTGGTGTAGTAGTAGGTATCCACAGCTTCGATGGGGGGAAGAGGGGGGAGGGGAACCTCATAGGCTGATGTGCCGTACTCTTTTATCACCTGCTCAGCTTCGATACCGGCTTCTGCAAGCGCAACAATAACTTCGTTAAGTATAGGCCAGGCCTTGGAGCGAAGAGTGCCAGAAGTGCCTGCGACACCTGGCTTCGCCGGTTCAGCCGGCTCAAGGGTGCCTGGAACAAGGAGACAGAACTCCAACTCAATGCCGACAAGGAACTCCAGTCCATGGGAATCTTCATCCTTCTTGATGGTGTCTCTCAAGTGGGTTCGGGCATCAGTATCCTGATATTCCACAGTGCCAAAGCAATGCGCAGCGTTTCCAATTCCCAATGCGTCATGCTTAGCTATTCGGAGCGACGAAACATCGGGCCAAATCTTGCCTTTTCCATCAAAGAACGGAAAGATCTGGGGGATGAATTCGCCGGTGGTGGGCACGAGTGTATCCAACGGAGCGCAGTCTAGATGTCCGCCAGAGCTCAAGAGGTTCGTGAACCGCGAGACAGGAAGCAACCTCGTTTTCAGGACTCCACAGATATCGACCCATTGCAGTATAATTACTTGTACTGAAGGGTTCTGATCCAAGAATCCTTCAATTGACTCCGAAGCATGGTTGCTGTGCATCTCTTCACGAATACCGTTTGACATGGTGAGATTAAGGGGAGAGGGAGAGGCCAGTTTTCAAAACGAAACCTTTTAGACCCTTTTCAAAACTTTCACTCTGCTACTTTATATCTCTGTCGCACCTCAGTGCCAGGATCAAACAAATTTAGCAATAAAGTAAGCCACCATTCTCAATGCTGACTTTTGACCTTCCTGTCCTGGAAAATATGCTGAATCAGCCTGCGATATATGTCCCTTATCTAGTAAGCACTAAACCTTCAACATGCAGTCAGATTGCAAGATGGTCGAATTGACGTAACTTAGTCTTTTAACCTCTGGATGAAGGATTTCTTCCTTCCAATAAAGTTGGGTGCGGGCATAGAAAGTGGTGTCCTCGGAATTCCGATCGTGCTTCATTTCCAGAATAAGCGATGCATCCGATGATTCAAACGTGTCAAAGGCCCAATGGTAGTTGAGAAAATTCTAGTCTATCGCAGCGTTCACTTTTGGCTGGCTTCAGTCTCTTGCAGGAACTCTATAGTTATTATTGTGGACTTATACTATGCCTTTACTCAATGCATGTCCTGCCACTGCCATCATACATAAGTCCAATCATCCACATCCCATCAAGATGACCACTCAACTAGACCATCATCCCTCGGCTCCTGTCGTCCCTGGTCTCTCTGGGAAAGATCAGAAGCACCAGCTAATTCCGAACCGATAACATACTTCGCCCTGCGGAAGACACTCTGCACCAAAGTCTCATGATCCTCCTTCCACTTCTTGTAGTTTGCCCAGCTAACCTGTAGCTGCAGCGAGTAGTCTGCGCTTTTGACCTTGCTCTTGTAACTAGGATCATGTTCATCTGGATTCTTGGGGTTGACTCCCTCGTCGAATGGTACACCACCCATGACGTTGCGGAAGTAGATCATCACATCACTCCAGGAGTAGCCTGTCTTCGGCTTCGGTGATTTCTCCATGGTAAGTGGCGGAACCATGCCGTAAGTTTGCTTCACGCCATCAATCACCTTGCCGTTGTACATAGGATGGGATGTGGATGTTGAATGACAAGAGGCGCATGCTAAGATGTAGTTGTCGGCTGGTCCATTCATGCCACCATTCCACCCCCAGAAGGGCCGTGTGCCTCCTTCTCGGATACGAATCTTCTCAGCCTTGGGGTTGATGTAGCATTCTCTAGGCTTGGCCTTTTCTTTGGTCTCCTGGTAGGCCTTGTCTGTCAACTAATGGTCGTTACCCCATTGCAGACCGACAAGGGTGAGCTTGTCCCAAGGCTATAATCGCAATTTTGTTAGCACAAGCATCATCTTCATTCTCAACGACGAGGTTACTCACGCCTTTTCCTGCTTCGTCCTTATTATACATGAAGGTGCCGAACACCCAACCGATCGGTGAACGCTTGTCGACGACAGCGAAATCAGCCTGGATCAGACGAAGTGGCGAAGCAAAGTCATTGCGATCCTTACCATTTTTGGTTGACTTGGAAATGACCTGCCTCAATTAGTAGACGGGTCGAACGAGGCGGCTTTGCACAACTCACTGCCTGCATCGTTGGGGCGCCATCCTGGATTGGCATCTGCTCAGGCGTTGAATTGTTCAGCAAGGTCTAGCAAATATCAGTCTTAATATCGCTTCAGGTCTAAGATGATTATTTACCTTAAAGACACAGGTTCCGACGGGAAACTCCTTGTCCTGAGAAAAGTCGGGGTTATCGGGGTCCTTCCACATATCACCAAAGACAGTGGCTCCTGGGAGGATATTAGAAGAGGCTAAAGCAGTAGATGTATAAACATACCGGTAGCGTTATAAAATCCAACTGCCCAGTTTTGCAATGTCTCCGTTTGTGTTGCAGCAAACTCTCCGGCGGGGGTCGCTCTCTCAAACGTGAACCCATTGATGGGCTCCCGTTCTGTGCAGCTAGAGTTCGGGTCGCGATAATGCATCCAAGGTGCATGATACCAGTCTCTTACTGTGCTCTCGTTGAGCCGGAAGCCAGTTTCGACATTTCCATCGAAGCAATACTCTCGGATTACCTTTGCGAAGTCTTCGGGATGCTTCTCGTAGTCAATCTTGAGCCACGGCGCATTCTTTCCTTCAAAGTCATCACCAAATCCAGGAGCAGGTATGAGTGGTGAGGGAGCATGGGGGAGAGAGGAATCGTCCTTGGATTGTTCCTTAAGTCGTGCTTTCAGAATGTCCGACGTGGGATAGTCATTGCGGATTTGCCATGGACTGAAACCGACAGGTGTTGGGTGAATGGAAGAGGTATGAAACTGGACTTGTGCTTCGGTAGCTTGTAGCTTTTGGCTGTCATTCTCAATCAAGGATGCAGCCAGTCCTGTTCCACCAAGAGCAGCACCTCCAGCCAGGAGCTGGCCTCGGTATTGATGCATGCGCATATTTGGTTTTTTAGATGTTGCGTTGGAATTTCACGGGTTTGCTGAGCCCTAAGACTTTTAAACCGATAGAAGAGATCTTGATCGTTGTAACGATTTTATACATTCTTGCCTAAACTTTGGCCTTTCTCGTTAATCTTACTAATGTCTTTCTGCAGTGACAGCTTTCTATTCATGACTCAAAGTAGGGCTCTATTGAGCATTGATGGCTTTCACTTCGTCTTACATTCTGTAACGTGACGAGCGCCGCTCCCTGAAGATAGCTTTGTAAAAATTGACTACAACTTCGTCCTTGAAACACGTCACAAGAATGTATCTGGGCCACGGTGATACAGGGCCTTTTTCCGCGTGCAGCAGGCATAACCCCAAATGGCGGTTCATTCACCGATCCTCTTATCGACTTGCTCAATTGAAGAAAGTCTCTTGTTACTACGCGATACCATCCTTTGTTCTTTTTTTTTATCTGTGCGTCACTGAGACGGCGCAAAGCATGAAACAGACAAAAGATCTCTTTGCGCTGTTCACTTGCGAACAAGAAAAAATGTCAGAGACCAAGAAGGTTGTACAACAATGGATGAAAAAGACACATAAACAAGATTGGCACCTATTCACACAAAGCTCCCAGATATAAAAGCTCTCCCTGTTCCCTATCTTGGCGATGTTGTCAACTTCATCGTTATCTCTTTCATCCCAAGTGCTATCTCACTTCCAAACTTATGGGCAAGTATCTAGCTTTTGGCCGTACCGAGAGCTGCTAAAGACATCTTCGAAATCACAGTAACATCAACTCCTCTCAAAATAGTAACCCATTTCATTTCGACGTCATGGATTCTTCTCCACCCTTTTCCGTTCCCCTTTCTGTCCCCTCCTCCTCCTCTGAGGAAAAGAAGGAGCACGCTCACAACCCAACTGATCAAGACCCTCAGCCGCACGAGTGCGCCAAGGGCGTTCGCTGTCGATGTACGGGTTGTGGAGGTTGCGGTGAGAAGATCTACTGCATCACTAGTCTCCAGTGTTACTGGTGCTACTGCAACTGTCCTGTCTAGATATTGTTGGCAGGTTCGAGAAAAGGTTTCCAACTTTTGAGCTTTCCAATTTATGCGAGTTTTAGGCAGTCAGCTTTGGGGATATTTGTTGCTCGAGGTTGTGCTTTTCTTGTGCTTCACCTTGCTTAATTCAGGGTTATATTGCTCTGATGGGCTGGGTAGTATACTGCTCAAAGTGTCGGTTTGATAGTCAGCTGATAAGCATACGACGAGAAAAGAGAAAGAAAAAGCCATTCTGACTAAATTTCTTGACTCTGTGCTCTTTGCTACAACCGTTTTTGCGGTATAATTCTACTAGTTACCGTCGTCTGTCGTATCTTGGTATGCGATAAACTTAATCGAGGAGTCTATGGTGCGATAGAACGAGAAGTAGCCTTACGTCAATAACAACATGTTCCGTACAGCATAAAGTCAAAACTCTAGTGTATGTAGGGTGTCTGAACAACAAGTTGCTGCGCTTTCGGAAAAGTCTGGTTTCTATTATGTTTAATTCTGACATGTAGTTATTTGCTTTACTCATAAGCTTGAAGGACAGCTTTGAGTGCTCAGGCCTTACTAAAAGCTCCTTATTCAGAGCCGAAAGGTACGTAATAGAATCAGATATGGGAGGAAGTTGCGGCAGCACCGCTCATCGATGACAAAGGAAATTGTGAACATGCGACAAAGGAACTGCGACCTATACAGAATACAGTGATTTGGACCCATAATGGCAACTGTGTGAGTCAACAACAACAGCTGAATGCTCTGAGTGATTACTTCATCGGGTCGTGAAACAGCATGCTTTTGCGCCTGAATGAATGCTGTCAACATGTTCCAATACCTATAAATACCGTGCAGGAGCTCAGAAATATCGGAAAGTCAACACTCACGTCTATCAATTTCTGGTACCCAGTTATCACAAAGCACCAACGGTATAACATCTACACACGATTTCAAAAAAGACAAAGATTACCACGGATCACTTTTAATATGAATCCTTCTATTGTTTCTACTCTCGCCTCTTCGGCCCTCTCATTGCCTTCGGAGGATAGTCCTGGCAACATCCCTTCTCCCAACCCCGACAATGGTGGTCTCCAGCCCGATCAGTGCCCTCATAGCACTGTATGCCAATGCCCTACTTGCCCCGGCTGCAAGAATCTAATTGAATACTGGAATACTGAGCAGTGTGCCGCCTGCCATTACAATCACCCGGCCGTCTAAGCGGACTCTTTCTGTTTTTCATGCACCTATTATGTATCTTCCCAGCTCATTCTTTTTGGGCGAGGTTCATACTATTCAATACCCAGCATATTGAGGCATTATCATACCAATCAGGCACATGGGGTTACTCCTCTTTTCTCATCTCACTTCATTAAATCCTTTTCGGCGACTTTTCTCTTGGGTTCTGGTTTTGCATTAAGCACGGTTCGAACAAATGCCTCTTAAACGAACACTAGATAGCAAATACACTCTTGTCGCTGAAGCTTCATGGCAGAAACAACCAAGTGAATTGTGATCTGGTTCTCTGTGCCTACGGATTTGATGGCTCTTGCCAGTTCCATGTGGTCAGTGTCGACTCTCTACCCTCGGACTTTGTAAAGCCTGGGCATCTGGCTCAGTGGTCTCTGGATTGTTCCTAGAATTATATGAATGATATTAATAAATGTTTTTATTTGCAGCAGGAAAATTAAAGGTTTTGGCGTGATCTAAGTCTATATCCCTTGTCGTCAATGCCTATGTATGTGTTTCAACCTTATACGCCTACGATAATAGAGCCGCATCTTGGCAAATCCACAATGATCCAGAAAATGGGTGCCAGTGACATCATTTTAAGCCCTCATAACATTGCAATATGGACGTGGGTCTTTTTTTCGGAGAAAACCTCGTGTAGACGGTCAATTAATCTTGCGGCTGGATCAGTGCTGCGCCATGCTCACGACTCAGGGATAAGACTCCTATTAATGGGCGGTGTCATGGGTGGAATAGCAACGTAAATAATGAGAAAAATAAACATCTTTTTTGCAAAAGTCGTTTCCATTGCTCCCCATTTCGTAGCATGATTTGAATGGCCTTTTTTATCCTTCACAAACTTCTCGGTGTTCTTTTTTCCATCGTTGATAGCCTAGAACCCAATCTTCCATCTCCACTACCAGATGGGTCAGGATGACGGGAGTAACCTACTGTGAGGCTGACGCTTGAATGAAAATCGCCCAGATCAAGCGTCAAATCTGACAGGATTTGAGTGAGCCACCCACTTACTGAGGCTGTGAGTAAAGAAGTGGGACGATATTTCTGTATCCCAGCCCGGGGAAATCTCTTTTATGATGGACATATTTCCTTTCGTAAATCCGATAGTCACTCCAATTCTTCCCTTATTCACCGTCCCCTCGCAAGACCAACTACCTCAATCTATCGTGGAGATACCAGATACCTCCCAGAATGGCTTCCCGTCGCCCAGATCTTTCTCAATATCCCACCGGATTCACAGTTCTACGTATTTTCCAGGCTGTTCTGAACATCATCACAATCGTCGTCACATCGTTTACGATACACGCTATCGTCATTCCGGGTAACTGTCTGCTGATAATAACCGTACGTCGAGATGATTCCTTGTTTGTCGATCGAAACGACTTGCTGACACTACTCACAGAGCTCAGCATCGCTTCTGGCCTCAACATGGATGGCATTTGCTCACATGTTCTCCAATCGTCTCTTCAACTACTTGGTCGCCGTGATCCTCGACACCTTTCTCGCAATATTCTGGGTCATATCGGTCGCTGTTCTCGCCGCACAAACAGCTGTACTATGGGCGTACGGCACTGATTTCTGCGAGAACAACAAATGCCCCGATAACCTCAAGAACGTAACTAGCTTTTACGGATATGTTTTCGCAACGTGTTTCGGTCTTGGTGGCTTAGCATTGTAAGCTCTAGCAGAAATCTTCAATCCTGGAATTTTATAGCTGACCCGTGATAGTTTGTTCTCATGTATTTGTCTCATTTTCCATGTCATCGTCAGCTATCGCACACACCGATATAACCAAATCGGCACGAACAATGTCTCCGAACCAATCTTTGTCGGCAATAGACATCCTCAGGGTTCGACAGAGTATAGGCCTTTGGCATAAGCTACTTGTTCGTGGTATAGTGGAGTTTAATGATATCAATGACCAATTCCAAACTCACTTCGCGTTGAGACAGCTCTTATCGATTCTGATAAGACTCTGTAAGATAAGATAAGGACCGGATCAGTAACATTCAATTGTGGGTCGATGATACTACAGGCGTCTGTTAAGAAGTACTTCCTCTTGCGCTTTACTTACCGCCCAGCACTCGTACTTCTTAATATTCTTTAACAGCCATCGTTCATCTTCCAAAGATTCAGCATCTCAACAACGTCCATATTACGCTCTATGTGCTGACATGGACATACAGTGACTTCTAATTATGATTAGATTACTAAATACTAGCCAAGAGTTTTGCCTGCTTCACTAACTACAGTGTTGTTGGTTCCCGGAATGAGAAGTACGCGATTTCACAATTGATCCAATTTTCACAGTATAGACTTCTTGTTTGAAGCATCAACTTGCGTGTTCCACGTGATCATATCTTGTCGCCAACGTTAAGCAGTCACATAGTCTCACGTTCCTCGTACCTAATTACATACATCAATTAAGTTGCCAAACTTAGGCACTAAATAAAGCCTGTTCTCTTATTTAGCTTGTCAACGTCGCGTTTGACATGCATCTGCCGCTGTTTCAAGTGGGGCCGGAAGCCAACCGCCCGACGAAACGGTAGCATCAAGAAAACAATTGTCATGATAAATAGAATTCCCTAAATTTCTTCTCAATTCATCATATGATGATTGAAATTGAATAAATCTGCGGCTGTCGCTGCCAATTTGCCGCGACATCATGCTCAAAACACATACGTCTCAGTTCAATCGCCGAGTCATTCGAGGCAGGATCCACCTTTCTCGGGGTTCGAAAGCGGAAGTCAAACAAGTCCCCGGGACGGACAAATTATATCAGATCAAAGCTTCCAGACACTTCGGGTCGGGCACTAGATTCGGATTTATCAGCGTAGGCTTAACTTGACTACTAAAGGCTTGCATTATTGTCCTGGTATATCAACTTTTGCAATGGCATCCCTCGTATCAACTGTCCGCAGAGGCGCAGTAGCCATCGAAAGCTCACCAGCAAGACTTTTACCAACTTCGTCCGTCTCGAAAGCTGTTCCTCAGTATTTTAGAAGTCAAACTTACACCACAAATTCAAATACTCTAACCCAAAATAGAAACCGACTCACTTGCCAAAGGACCCTGATAACCACGCCTGGTTGTCCCTTAGAGTCACGACATCTGATCCAAAATCGCACCATCGGCCGTGCCCCATTCGCAACCACAACAACCATTATGGGAGAGCCTACTGTACACTCTTTGTTTGAGCCAGTGACTGGCACCTGGCAGTACATTGTTTCGGATCCGAACACAAAGAGCGCTGTCATCATCGACCCAGTCTTAGATTATGACCCAGTCAAGGCAGCGGTCTCAACGGGATCTGCTGACGCGATCCTCAAAACTGTCAAAGAGAATGGTCTCAAGATTGAGATGATCTTGGAGACCCATGCTCACGCCGACCATCTCACTGCGGCATCATATCTCCAGTCAGCCCTGACCAAGAGTCAAGGCACCAAGCCACTCATTGGCATTGGAAAGCTTATCCGTCAGGTACAAAACTTATTTGGGGAGCGATATGGCATCAATCCCAAGGAGTATTATACCGTCTTTGATAAGCTCTGGGAGGACAACGATGAGTTCACCATTGGCACACTGACTGCTCGTGCTGTTCATCTTCCTGGACATACGCCAGATCACATGGGCTACCATATTGGCAGTAAGTTCCTTTATACTCCATTATATCCGCAAGCTCTGTTATTTTACCGTTTACTGACTGATTTATCAGAGAATGTCTTCGTTGGCGACTCCATCTTCCACGTTGACATCGGCTCAGCCCGTGCCGACTTCCCCGGCGGCAGTGCCCAAGCCATCTTCAACTCAGGCCGCAGACTTCTTGCATTGCCAGAAGATACCAAGATCTGGGTAGGCCATGACTACCCACCAGCAGATCGAGAGGTCCCTGTTCCTTTCGCAACTGTCAAAGAACATAGGGAGAACAACAAGCATCTCAAAGATGGGATACGAGAGCATGAGTTTATTGAGATGAGAAAGAAGCGTGATGAGTCACTGGCTGCTCCACGATTGATTCATCCTTCTTTGCAGGTCAATATTAGGGGCGGAAGACTCCCGGAACCAAATGCTTCAGGGCTGAAAATTATTCATCTCCCAGTGACGGGTTCGTACTGGTAGGGCGGGTCTGGAATACTCTTGATGGAGGAGCCATCTCTCAATAGCAATTATTTTTACTCACACCTTTGCAAGAATGCAACATAGCGTATAGTCAGAATTCAGAATCACAATTTAGCAAGCAAGAAGGAATTTGTGAATAGTTTAGTATTCTCATCTCTGCGTCTGTAACGTTGTAAACTCACATTGATCTTATAACGTTGATGTACTCTATGCACATCTAATCCGTAAGTCCCCGATAGAGCGACATGAAGAACGTATAATGATATATATTGCAGAACAGAGCTAGTCAGGCCTTAGGGTGCAAAAAGATTTATGATTTAAGTTAGGTAAGTAAAAATAAACTAATTAAAGAGTATTCTAAATCTGCCCTAAGTTATCCGAATCTTATCTAAGTTTTTCTGTTATTTATAATACGCGTTTCGTGTTTTCTGCCATCCGCTAGTTGGGTTTTCCCGTCGAGACTCTGCGGTTCGATAGTTCAATCGCTGTATTCCCGAGTGTCTGGCATGAGTGATGAAAGAAATTGCTCTAATGAGTCTAAGCGAGCGTCTGATATCTCTTATAAATACTGCAAACAAGATATGGTATAACAAAAAGCAAGCGAGCCTTTCTTCCAACATGATGGCCTAAGAGAAGAACAAACCAGCCACCAACCCGGCGCCAAACATAGAAGCAATGGTGATAAAGGAACTGAGTCCCATAGTCGCCATGCCGCTGATGCCATGGCCACTAGTACATCCGCCAGCAATACGAGCACCAAAGACGAGAGAAGCTCCGCCGATCAGAACCATGGGCAGAGATGCCTGTTCACTGTGCGACATGACCTCCCGGATGGCCGGAAAGTTGGATAATGCCGCCCAAGATCCCAAGATCAATCCGCATGCAAACAATAAGTTCTGGGGTATTGATTTAATTTCCTTTCCATCAATAATATCCCAGAAGTACCTCCCAAACTCCTCATACGCACCGCTCACTCCAACCGGCTTCTCCGTCAAGATAACAGACGACAACTGCCCAAACCCGATAAGAAGACCACCGACAACCGGGTGCAGCAGCGTCACACTTCGGGGAGCAACATACAAGATTGCGGTGAGTATTGCAAGCATGGTAATCTCATACCCAACAAGAACCTTGCCCGCAGACAAGGCGGTAATCGACATAACCGATTTATTCTCGGCACGGCTCGTCGGCGGCTTAACAAGGAACGGCTTACACCGCACCCAAATAACGCCCGCAAGGAGCGACGTACAGGCAAGCAACCGACTGGCGCCAATCCCCGCCGTCGCCTGCACGAGGACGGTCCCGGGACAAGCACCCGTTAAGCTTATCCCCAGACCTAGCATGGCGCCACCAACCACGTTACCGTCGTATGGTCCCAGCCAACCATGAGAACTAGCTGATCGAGGTGGGATTTTGGTGGTTTTGGAATTGTAGAGGGTGAAAATTGCGGCGCTGGTTGCTGATGCGGTGAGGAATGTGGCGAGCATATGGAAGTCGGAGAGGCGGAATTGGTTCTTTATGACTTGGGGGTTTGCTACGCCTGAGAGGGTGAGGCCTGTGCCGAAAATGGCACCTGTTAACAAACTTGTTGCCATAGTTGGTGATATGCTTAAAAAAAAAAAAATAAATAAATAAAAAAA
>PVPY01001386.1:0-14930 GCA_002982035.1 Fusarium algeriense | reverse complement strand
AAGCGGCAGGAACTCAGCTCTAGGGATGGAAATGGATTTAAGTGTGCTTGAGTTTTGTCTCTGAGTATTGTGGTACCTGTAGGAGACTTGGTACCCGTAGCGGACTTGGTGGCAGTCGCTTGGCCGGTGGCAGTCTTGGTAGCAGCAGGTAGATCCCATCCAGTAACAGGCTTAACACAGTAAGCATTGCCGATAATCAAATCTTTGTCACAAGTGGTCTTGTTCAGAGATGGGTTGATCTCAGTAAAGAGGTTGATGGCAACATCATTTGCAAGACAAATCTGCGTACAGCTGAGGCCACCATTGTATGTGAACCAATGGCTACACTCCAGGGTAGTGCCGTTGGCAACGGGCGTACCGGAAGGGGGATCAATGCGCTGGGGGTCGACGTTCGCAGTGTTGTTGTTAAGTGGCTGCCCAGCATATATTCCTCCAGGTGTTGAAACACACAAGGTACTACCCCAGTAGGGATCCGCATCGTGCAGATTGGTGCAGTTCCAATTGAGCTGAGAATTGTATGACAGAAGCTGATCGCTCATAATTCCGTTGTTCAAGGCGATATAGAGACAGGTATCACCCTTCTGAACCTGGTATATCTTGGTGCAGGTAAGCGGAAGGCAGAGGTTTGTCCCAGCAGCGATCTTAGTACAGTCGAAGATATTAGAGTTGATGTAATACATAGTCGCTGCAGACACTCCCTGAGACAGCGCGATTGAGTCGCAGCTATCGCCAGCTTTAGCTGTGTATGTCTTACCAGACACACAGATATCGCTACTTGTATCGGGGTTCGTAACGTTGAATGCACTATCAGTGGCGTTGAAGTTGTCCACCTTCAGGTCGCAGGCCTTTGCAACGTACTCATAGTTAGACTGCGCATACTCATCATAAGCTCTATTGTAAGCGTCAGCTTGCATCATCTTATACTGCTCAACGTTGCAGTAAGAGCACAAGTCAGACTTTGAGAGTTTAGAGAGATCGTCGACCTCTGGAAACGCGGCAATGACGTCTAATAGAATTAGCATGAATTTAAGAAGGATATTTCTTAGGAGGACACTTACCATGGCAGAACTTTCCTGTTTTGGGGTCGGTGAAGCAAGTCTGGTTCCAACTGCTCCAGAACTTATCAACCATGTGGACAAAAGACATGCCGGGGACCATCTCTTCAGTGCCACAAGCTGAAGCAACCTTTGTTCGCATGTGTCCAATAGCACCCCCACAGGTTGAGCGGCACACCAGCTTGGTCACCGCTGGATCATCACTGTCGAGATATCCATTCGCCGCCAGGTCTGCAGTCTCATCGGCGCAGTTGATGGACTGGTACAGAGTGGCTTCGCAGAGAGACGGTAGTCCCGCGCTAGAAAGAGAGCCTTGAGGGAACATGGCGAGACCAGAAGCATCAACCAATCGAGTGACGATGGCGAGGCCAGCAAGGAGGCCATGACCATGGTTGAGGGTAGCCCTCATCGTGTAGTGTAAGGAAATATGAAAGAGTGACAGAAAATTTTAAAAGAGGGACTAAAACCAATAGGTTCTAGAAAATAGCTAATTGACACGGAAGAAGAATGAACAACCTTTATGACATTGCAGCGTCATGAACTGAGTAACTGACTCAATAAACTCGTTTCTGAATCGAAATCAAGCCAGTATGTATGCGGCATAGAATACAAAGGCGGCTTAGTCGGTCCTTTGATCCCAATATGGCAGTTCAGTCGTTAAAACTCGTCCCTGGTAGATGTTGCCGGCTTGGCGTCATAAGGCATGTCACTCGACGAGTAGAAAAGCCGAGGTACCTCGCATGAGGTCCCACTAGATCCTCTACAGGTGGTTAAAACTATCCGAGGCCCTGACATAATCTGACCATACCCACTGATCGATGCCACTATGATAATTGCCGGTCGTGATTAAGTGTAACGTAACTCGTTAGAGCGGGTATTTCCGTCACTATCTGTGGACCTGGTTTAATGGATATCGTGAGAAGTTTTACCCATGCTGCCTTACCCATAGACCCTGGTTAGTATCCTTGTCGGGGCGTGAAAGAACGAAGGCCATGGATCTTCGATATCCACTTTTGCTCCATTGACCATAATTTGCCCAACACTCTGAGCCAACACTGCCATCTCGGACATTAATCCCGCCGAGACTGGAAATTGTGTTCCGCGGTCCCAAAGGATACTAGCCTCACGACAGAACCGACAGAACCAACAGATATCCATAATCGTAACGACTTCAGGCCGAAAACACAGTGAGGACCAACAAAAGACGCACTGAATAGCCTTATCCAGATCAAAGCTAAGGCGAACAAGGTGATGGCCTCGCGGATCAAGGCAATGTTCGGCACGTTGAAGCCGATTACCAGGGCGTAAAGTGCTTTTTACCCAAGATAGCGGAACCAAGATACTCAGTAAAAGACCGAACCGCAGAAATTACTGTTTCAGCTTGTTCCCTGGGTAAGTTAGTCATGAGATTAACCTTCGAGTTAAGCATGCTACCCGCTGTGAGGGCCCGTAACGCCGAGGATATTCTTCTATCCGAAATGGGACGACACATGGGGCCTTTTCTGGTTGTACTCAAGTAAAAGTGTTATTGAAGATAAATGTTCTACTACCCTTGTAATTATTGCCTATGTCAAGCAATATTCAAATCGTAGCTGGGCGATTACCTTGTCACTCTTTATTCTTTCCTTGTCTACCCACTCACTTACTTATTGTCAATCTTTTGATATACGTTTCGACTTAGACGTCATCTTTCTTTTGGTTATACAACACTCATTCTTATCATCACCATGAGGTTGACGTGGGCAACCACTCTGGTTGCTCTATTGCTCACCTCAACCCCTCTCACTGTCGCAGAAGACATACACTGCGACAAGAACAAGCCCTGCAAGGTTGGTTGCTGCGGTACCAACAATGTCTGCGGCGCTGGTCCAGACTACTGCAGCAAGGCCAAGTGCATCAACAGTTGTACCTACAAAGCTAAATGCAATCCAGGCAAGTGGGATTCGCAGTACTTCAACGCTACCAAGTGTCCCCTCAATGTGTGCTGCAGCAAGTATGGCTTCTGCGGTACCACTGAGGAGTTCTGCGGTAAAGAGACTGTCAAGAGACCCTCCTGCAGCATTGGGTCTCAGTCAGTCAAGCGTGTGATCGGTTACTATGGCTCTGGTGGTGCAACCCGCAAATGCAACCCCATGATCCCCGACGCTTTCCCCCAGGGTATTTATACCCACATCTACTTTGCATTCGGTAGTATCGACCCCAAGTCGTTCAAGGTCGTGCCAGCCAATGCAGGGGATGAGCAACTTTACTCTCAACTGTCTTCACTCAAGACTCGAGACTCGGGTCAAGAGCTCTGGTTGTCTATTGGCGGTTGGGCCTTTTCTGACAAGGGTTCTCCAACAGCCACGACCTTTTCAGACTTGGTCAATGCCGACGAGACGCGTCAGAATGTCTTCTTTGCCAGTTTGACGCTCTTCATGCAGACCTGGGGCTTTACTGGCATTGATATCGACTGGGAATATCCAGTTGATATAGACCGCAATGGCCGTGAGTCTGATTTCAAGGCCTATCCAAGGTTCTTGAAGCGACTCAAGTCCGCGCTCAATGACTACAAGTATGGCCTTTCTGTTACCCTTCCCACTAGTTACTGGTATCTCCAACACTTCAATCTAGAGAACATTGAACCATCTGTGGACTGGTTCAATGTTATGAGCTACGATCTTCATGGAGCATGGGATATCGGTAATAAGTGGACGGGCGCCTTTGTTGGAGCCCATACCAACTTGACTGAGATCAAGAGCTCGTTAGATCTTCTCTGGCGCAATAAGGTCTCTCCGTCCAAGGTTGTGTTGGGCTTGGCATTCTACGGCCGATCTGTTACACTCGTAACTTCTTCTTGTTCTGAGCCTGGCTGCCCATATCTTTCAGCTGGAGATGCTGGGTGTAGCGGTGAAGCTGGAATCCTCTTCAACAGTGAGATCTCAGATCTTATTCGTGAGAAGAAGCTCAGGCCCAAGCTGTATACAAGGACGCCGCCATCAAGACAATCCAATGGAACAACGACCAATGGGTTTCGTACGATGATAGGGATACTTGGAAGCTCAAGGCCAACTTTCTCAAGTCTCTGCCTGAGTGGTGTGCTAGTCTGGGCTTTCGACTATGACGACGACAAGCATTCCTACTCCAACGGACTAGCAGCAGCACTTGGTATCAAGGTCAACGTTGACTCTGGCAGCGGCCTTACTAGCAAGCTACCTGATAAGAAGGAGGAGCCCAAGGACTTCTGTTACTTTACCAACTGCGGTCAGACCTGCCCCAGTGGCTATACAGAGATTGTTCGCGGTGATAAGGACTCGCAGATTATGCTGGACGCGACGGAATGCTTGCCGGGCCAAAAGCAGGTACAGACGCTTTGCTGCCCCAAGTCTTCCAAAGTGCCAAAGTGTCGATGGCGAGGCTACCAAGGCAATGGACATTGTCCGGTTGGCTGTAACGCAGGCGAAATCGCGGTCGGCACTCATCACGATGGTTGCAAGAAGTCCGGATGGCAGACCGCTTGTTGTGATGCTACCGATTCCGCTGGGCCTTGGTCAAAGTGCGGATGGACAGACGATTGTTACGACGAGAACGACCCCACATGCCCCAAGGGCTTCTCGTCTTTTGTGGTGGGATCTCGAGGCGGCTTTGGTGGTCAAAGGACTTGCAAAGAAGGCAAGAAGTACAACTACTGCTGTACCGAGACTCCCAAGGCTTTCAAGAACTGCGAGTGGGTTGGTCACGAGGTTCTCTTCCCCAATTCACAGGCGTGTACCAATGCTTGTCCCCATGGGTCTACTCTCATTGCTGCGCAGGATATCAGCACGACATACAGTAACTCTGACAACCTTGCCCATACTAACAACTGCAACTACGGCTTTGAAGCATATTGCTGCGCTGGCGACAAAGAGTCTGACAAGGACGAGCGGTCTATTATAGAGTACCAGGACAAGGACGCAAAGGAGTTTGACTATGCGCTGCGAAGGTTTCTCAGAGACCCCGTCTGTCCTGACGAAGAGGTTCAGTTCGGTAGCGATGATGGGCTCAGCAGCGATGAGGGGCTCAGCGCACGGAACCTTGTCCAGGGTCGCGCCACAGACAATTCAGCAGTTCTAGCTGTGCTCCTCCGCATAATGGGAGTTTGGGTTACGTCTCAACACCCACGACAGGATTTGACAGACATTTACAATAGGGACGTTAGGGAGGCTGGGTTTGCCGAAACTGCTGCCAACCTCACCACGTTTAATCAACTGCTGTATCAGAACGACTGGAATGGTCGACCCAGGTACTCTGGCAGAGTTGTCGCCAGAATGACACTCTGCAATCTCGCCGGGTCGAAAGAGGGTTTGGAGAACCTAGCTACTCTTCCAGGAGCTCTATGCGAGGTTCCGTCGAGCACCGGCTCTGAAGCTCACAAGCGAGATCTTCAAGCTCGGACGATCAACGTCGCGGTTGTGGCGAATCGGGGTGGTCCAGGCAACTCCCAGCCAAGCGCTGCATATATTTTCAGAGCAATCGAACTGGGTCATCTAAGCTTGCATTATATGCGCTGGCTCCCAACTACCGGCCAAGTCATTCTTGAGGTAGCTTACTGGATTGGACCCTCTCCCGGTACAGAAGATCCAGCCAACTCGTACCGAAACCAGTACCGCGATCGGAATCACCGGAATGCAGTAGATCGGTGGGTTATCTTTCATGTCCATATCCCATTAAATCCCAACACCTTCTGGACGGAACGGAACGGTGTGAACGATTACTACCTTGGTGTCTCGTCCTTCGACATGTATCACAGTCAGGGCGTTCATCTACCAAATCGTCCTCGAGGCTACACAGGACCAATTGATTACCGAGCCGAGTGGATGTAAGTACGCCTTATACCTGGTGGGTATTATAGTGCTAATATGTTTCTAATTTAGATACAGCAGCTCATACACTCGCGGCAGTTTTAACACAGGAGCGCACTGTGCCTACCGCGCGTAGGTAGAGTTAGCAAGTTCTTGTCTAAGCATGCGGGGCGGGCCGTACCTTCGTCATAAAACATCAAGCAGGGGTTAGATACCCAATATAGCATTCCAGTTAATCCAATAATACAGTTTGCTTTAGCAGGCAGCTTGGCCAGTAGTAAGCGTGCTGGCCTCACCAGCTTATATTGCCTAGGTTGCGGGGCGGGTCATTAGGAGTAGACGTAACGTAAAACAGACCATTGCTCCTACATTGTCGGCCGTTGCGTTCTTTCCTAGCCTAATTTAAGCTAGTTGACTATAGTACGTAGGTAGGAAACGTTATTAGTTGCACCATTTGCTTCAGTTATAGATCCAAGATGTAACTGCTAATTCTCTACCTTTGTTTTCCCTTATAATGCTGATCTTACTCGCTATTGTTGTTTCAATAAGAATGCGCATGAATGCAGTAATACTATTATTTAATGGATACATCGAGGTAGCCAAGCTGCTTCTTCTTCTTCTTCTTTTATTTAACGCCGGGGGGAATAGGTATTCCCAGCCTCCTAAAGGGCATAAGGCGTGCAGGAGACTATCTAGATCTAGAGAGATACTATACATATAGAATTACCGTATTAAGAATATCCTATAAATTAAGCCTAATAGCTATTAGTATTTATTGCGTTATTCCTATAGCTCTACCGGTTAAGCTTATATATAATCTTAAGTTCTTATAGGGCTATAAGTCTTAGGACTTTACAGCAAGCTATATACTTAGTTAGTATTATTAGTTAGATATATAATAAAGGAAATAAGAGTTAGTAGGGAAAGTAGGGTTAGGAAGGGCTAGCCTATTTTTAGGTTTCTATAGGTTAGCTTATCTTTAGTTAGGACTTACTTATTCTTAACTGTATTTAGGTTGTCCTTACGTTTAGATAAATCTTTTTATAGAATCTTATTATCTTAAGGAAAACTGCAAACCTTTTTAGTTATTTAATAAGTTTAGTTTAGTACTCCCTATCGTTTTAAGGCTCTTTCTTTAGCTAAAGCTATTAAAACCTAAGTCTCTAGACCTTCTAGTAGAAGATTAAGTGCTTAGGGGTCTTAATCCTACCGTATGTACATTTTATTGCATCTTTATAGTTAAATCGTCTGTAATAGCTCTAGAAGTCTCCATAGGTAGACCTACAGGCCAGAAGGTAGTAGAGTATGCCTTAGGGTAGACTGAGCTCTCTGGGGCATTTTAGAGTAGCTATCTTGAGATCCAGGGCGTGATAGCTCCTGTGTCTTAGGAGAGCTTCCTGCCACCAGTCGCGGAAGTGTCGGTCTCTGGTCTCTCTAATCTTTCGTTTTGCGGCGGCATAGGTGGCCAAGCTGCTTCTCGAGAATGGGGCTGACATCACGGTTGCAAATAATGAAGGAGTCACGCCAGTCATTACGGCATCACTATTAGGCTTACAAATTTGGAAGAGGCGCGTTGTAGCCACAGCGGTTAGCTGCTGCGTGATGGTAGCCTCATCTGATCCGTTGGAATTGATTGGACCCTATTCGTAGCGGCATTTACCGTTGGTTATACAGCCTACTTCAGCCGCAAATGTAGGAATGCCTCAGGCGCCCCATCTTTTCAACCGATTGCAGAAGATATTTATTTAATTTAATACAGCCTTGTGGTCGACCGCGTCAAGAAAGAGCCGCAACTCAAGGACCATCAAAACAACTTTATATACTTATATTCTTATCGAGGGCTCCACGTGCTGGTGGATGGCCAGGATAAGCTAACCCGCCCGGCGTGATCCGACGACCAGCCGTGCATACAAGTCAAGTTGTGCCATTAAGCCTGTTCTTACCTATCTCACTACCTACTTTGCCTTGTACTTTTACTTCTAATACGGCAAAACCCTTACGATTAACGTAGCATAGCTGTAAATCCCAGTACCTAGTAATCCTATTGGCCTTATAAGCTATAGGGGTCCTTTTTAGCTGCTAAGGCCTCCCTATACGCAACGATGTTACTGCTCTATGTTGTTAGTAATGACAATCCATTGCAGTCCCGACTCATTAATTGAGAATCTGCCTTGGCTCTTTTACTATAAATACCTTTGCTAATTATTTAGAAGAGCGCGGCTAACTTAGGCTAATAGGCACTTAATGTTTAAGAGGTAGGTAATAGTAGGATTTCCTAGCTATAATATTAAACTCCTAGATTAATGGCACTATACTTATATACTAACTTATTTAGGTGGTAGTAGTAGTGCTAACTAGTAGTAGTAGAGCGTATATAAGTCTGACTGTAACTATAACTGCAATACCGTCCCTAGCTACTTAATGCGCCCTTAATTGTCCCTCCCCCCTCTCCTTCCTTTAGTATATAAATACAATCGGCTAAAAAACATTTAGTTACAATAATCGCTATTCATTAGATGCCTTTCATTAAGTCATTTCTCTATATCTATCTCTGCCCCTACTGGCGCTTATACCTTAAATAAAGTTACGCTTGTGAATTATAACTATATAGACATCTAGCCGAGATGGATAGGAGACGACCTTAGCATAAAGACCATGCTAAAGCAAGCTTCCCTCGGCCTCTAAAGCAATAAAAGTCTTATTAAGACGACTAAGGCAATAGGATTTATAAGTCGCGAAATGCTTCGCCTACCTTATATAATTAGTATACTATCGCCTAGATCTACGCACTATATATAGAGATAGCAGTAGCTTATGCTATACTAAATGAGATTTATAAAACCCTACCTATACATATAGATAATAGTAATGCCTATATACTTAGTAATATTAAGTAGTATAATATTATTATTACATACTTACCAAAAGGATAATATAAATTAAATAATGTAATAAATGTATTAACCTATTTAGTCTATACTTTCCTATTAATCTATATAGGCTTAATAGTAGGAATTAGTAGTAAAGTGCTAAATAAGGCTAATATACATTTAGGCAATATCGTTATTGGAATGAGGGTAATGCAGTATGATTTAGGGAAGATCGTTAGAGATAGATAGATGCAGTATATAGCAATCCTAAAGATTCCTTAGCAGCTACTAGGGATAGCCGTATCCTCTTTACGAGTAAGATATAAGAGAGAAAGCAGTTAGATCCTATTTATTCTAAGGGAGAAGTTTAAAAAACACTCTAAATACTATCACCTAGCCTTAGTAGATTGCCTCTTCCTTTCAATATATAATTATATATCTCAAACATCTGCCTATAACGAATGCAACCATTTGAAGCTAGTGCAGCGGTATATATAGGAGATAGATAATCCGCTAATACATTACAGTGCGATCGCCTTAAGGAACCAAGTTATAAGGAGTAGCACTCAGCGGGACAGTATTACTCGATAGCTAGATATTATATGTTTCGAAATAGAGGCTGCCGGCTTAATGGATATTCTCCCTTATCTACCGATCTAGGGAATTTATAACTACTCAGACTCTCATAAGAATAAGGAATAGTAGAGATATGCCGCAGCTGCTGCGGCATTATATGCAAGGGAATTACTAACGGTATTACCTGTGGCTGAAGCGCGTGTAAAAGCTACCTATATGCCTAACCCTTGTAAGTTAAGCTTAGTGGTCTTGAGATCCTATCTTGATTATCGTGGCTTACATCCGGCGTGTAGATCGAGATCTATCGAACGGGTTACAGTTAAATCCTGCCTTCTCGGCATCTGGAACTGTACGCGTTGATTTAACGCCCCCCCCAAACGGCAGAACTTTCCGTATCCGTGGTGTGCCTCTCGGCTGGGACGCCAATCGTCTGGAGTCCTTCCTAGCAGACCAAGAGTGCTCCACTGGCCCCGTCGTCAGGTCGTTGGCCACCGAAATTCACGGCCGTTCTTAAAGTGCCACCGTTACCTTCCGGAACGCCTCTTATTATCTTCAGGCAATCCCTACCGGCCAAACTCGGTCTATCTTGCTACCGAAGTCATCTGAGAACTAGTCCGCTCCCCTAGGATACCTGACACTCGATGGTGACTTCTTTGGCATTACGACTCTCTACGCCCCTCCTCTGGACGATCATAAAGTCGAGTAAGTACAGTAAGGGCGATGAAGCGTAGCATACTGATGACAGTAGTGTCATTGCCATATCTGGGCTCGGCGGACATGCCTTCGGCTCGTTCAAACAGAGAGGTGGTGACTATATGTGGTTGCGAGACTCTCCCATCCGATATCACCAAGGACACCGGTGAGCCACGGGCGCGGGTGACGATCTACGGCTATGAATCTAGTGTTGCGCAGAGCAAGAGTATACAGACCTTAGAATGTCTGGCAACATCATTTCGTGACAGCCTGCTCCCACTGGCAAATAGTCAGATAGTCAGGCCGATCATCCTTATTGGGCATAGCTTAGGGGGACTCATCATCAAGCAGGTGGGCTTAATGGTAAGCTTGCTTCTGTCTGCAGAATTCTAACTCATGCGGTAGACCCTGATATTGCTGTCGAAATCGAAGACTGAGGAATACATAAGGCTCGTCCGTGCAGTATATGGGATCGTCTTTTTCGGAGTCCCCCACGATGGCATGGACATCAGCTCGCTTATCCCAATGGTCGGGGACGGGCCGAACCGCTTCCTTGTCGAGTCCATAAGTCACATTAATTCGCAGCTCAGCATCCAACAGCAGGAATTCCATAAATCACTGGGGGATGAGGGCGACATGGAGATCGTCTGCTTCTATGAAACACTAGAGTCACAAATAGCTAAGAAAGTACGTTCATCGAGTACGTTAAAGCACACATGCTAATCAAATAGGATGAAAATGGCAACTGGACGATGGACGGACCAGCCGCAATTCTAGTCATCAAGTCCTCTGCTACACACTGCCGTCAGTGGGAAGACGCCCGCGAGAACATATGTCAAGTCGCTCGTACGCACTCCGACATAGTCAAGTTTGGACCTCATGACCACGAGTACGATAAAGTTCGTGCGAGGCTTAACCGTCTTGTTCGACGCGCACTGACGGCGCGGCACTAGGTTCAAAACTCAAATGCAGAGGGTATGTAATAGATAGTTTCTAGCTAAGAGATACACTAAAACAGTCTAGCAAAGACAGTTCTACTCGACTCTAGGATCACTGATGCCTTAGAAATCAAAGTCGGTACGCTCCCCTCCGATTTTATGAAACATTTGCATAGCACGGCGCACGCGGATATTGCCGATATTATATTTTCGAACTGCAAAGTGGCATGCTTTGACTTTTATTAACTTCATGGACTACATCGAATAAAGTTTGGGAATAGAGACAGTCCATTTGACCGGAAACTTTTCTAGATTTCTGCAAATTGGTTCCCGCTATTACCTAACGATCTTGAACTCTATGAATAGACTAGCAAGTTTGTTAAGGCCTTTAAGCGGATCAACGAGCCCGATTCGTTTTGCAGCTTATCGCTGCGCGAGTACATACCCAGTATCTTCAGCCATATCACCAAGATCACGAACCTAGTGGACGCCTGGCAAAGAGTCAAGGTCAACATGGTTGAGGAGTGTTTAGTATATAGCCTTGCGCTGTGTTGGATTCTGAATGGACATCACTCGCTCGATCGCCTGAAGGCCCTGTGGGCTGTGATCCACCAGTCAGAACTTCGTTCCATTGACAAGGCACAATTAATGCCACCCCTGTCTGCGAACCCCCCTGCGACCAGGCTGGTGATCAATTCAATTCAATTCAATCACACATCTGGTGGACAAAAGATCAACCAGTGAACCGTGCGAGCGTGCACGTTCCATAAAACACACCGTGCCACCCCTGATTCAACTCAATCGACATCCCAGATTGAATTGATCGCCACCCTGCCTGCGACGGACTTTTACGGGCTGTTAACGAAAGGAACTACAGTCCCTCCAAAAAGTTCAGGTTAAGGGACGAATGAGACAAGCAGAAGTTATGGGACTGTATTCAAGTGAATATTAAACTAGGCAATTGATAGGGGTGCATCGTCCTTAGGAACGCTCCAGCTTTGCAGCCTCTAATTCGTCAGTCACTGTTTTATTAGTTCCTGCAAGATGAACTCACCGGATGCGGCTTATAAAGCATCGGTGAATCAACTAAAGCGCCTGGTAGTGGTATATCGCAATAACTATACAACTTCAACTTATACGATGCTCTGGCATACGGCACTGGTCTATATCACGAACGCTATACTCGACGATGCGGAAGACCCTGCCTGGCGCTTTTACTTGGTTTTGTCCATTCAATGTTACAAGAGCCTAAGGCAATCATATCGTTTCGCAGAGGCTATCGGCCGCAGCCTTATTTCCCGGCAATGCAGAAAAGAGATCTATCGGCAAGCGAGGCGCAACGCATAACGCAGCAATTGTAGGAGGAGAGGTTAAGCAAACCGTCGGATGATATTCGAGCTACGTTTATGTAAGGCTATCGCAGCACGGCTAGAAGATCAAAATTCATCCGTTTAACAAACAGCTATTGAGATCTTAGGCAAGTGACCAGAGTTGCCGGATAAGATACTTAATGCTATTGCAGCACAATTAGACCATCCCGAGTGGCTTACCCGCCGTAAAGCCCTCGAAATATACAGCATGAAGGAGTGTCCAAACGAACTCCTTTCGCGCCTGCACTGTTCTGACTAATAGTGCCGTTTAGGCATACATTACATGTGACGGATGATTCGTTCCTGAGACTGTGCCGACCGTTGCCGTAGTTACCTAGACAAATAATCCATATCAGAATGGTTATTTAGTCATATATTTACATTCCTCTCCCGGTCTATTAATAGACTTAATATAATAACTATAATATTGTCTGATTTCCATTTAAAAATCTCTATATTTATTAACACTAATGTATATATAGTGGCCCTTTTACCTAGAAGATTGCTAGAGCAAGCATTCTCTAGCGCAGTAAGATGCATTTAAGATTCTAATAAAGGCAGGCTATATCTACATCTAAAATTTAGTGACTCTTATACTAACGAGAGCAGCTTCTTAAGTAGAAACATTTAATTCAATTATTAGGACTCCTAATCTTACCTAATGAGCTGCTATTTGAAATCTTAGTATATATTAATTCAGTCGGTCAATTGTTCCTAGCACTTACGTACAAGCGGCTGCTCGTTATCTCCTCAATAACAATTACAATAATCCCTTCTGCACCTAAATACCGCGCATATCATCTAGATTGTTCTACAATGCTCGCCCTCCTATGCATTATGCAGCCACTAGACGCTCGAGGGCGATCTAAGAAGTCTTAGGCGCTATATTGCATCTGCTATTAATACTAACCTAAAAGGAAAGGCTTCTAGAAAGGTATATAAAAGTATTACCTAAAAGAGGTAGCTTATAGGATTCTGGCCGGCTACGGCTTGATTGTTTAGTCGTAGAGCGAAAAGCGTTTGTCCTCATTTAATATCTAAGTTTCTAGTATAAAGAACGGATAATTAAGTACGGCCATTTAGCAAAGTAGGAGAATATAGGCTAGGAAAATATAGTTCTAAGCGTAGTATTCATTATAACGATAGAGAGGCAATCGGCAAGATAAGGGGAGCTTAGAAAAGAGGAGCGGCTTTAAAGGAAAAGAGACCGAGAAGCAAACGAAGCTATCTAAGCTCGGTTCGCTTTCTTTTGTTAATTTGGATACTTATATTATCTATACTATACCGTTTGGTAAAAACTCTTTCTTTTAGTAATTAGTAACTCGGCTTGCAATCTATAGAATCAATAGACTATGCAATGACTTCCTTGCGTGATTTCATTCGTAATACGAACATTGTAAGGAGGCTCGGCTCGGAAAATAGAAATACCTAAGCCTTAAGTTCAGCTAAAGTCGTGACGTACGATATTCCGCCGCCTACAGATTAGGCTTCAGCCGCTAAAGATGGGACGCTAAACACTTAGAGAAGTTGGCCTTCAAGCAGGCCTATCGCAGGGACAAGCGAGGCTGGGAAATGTAGTAAAGAGTAGGGATTGGTGAGGTTTGAGGGTCTCAGGACCAGAAGTCGGAAAAGAATGTAACGAGATTTAACGTTATGGGCCCAATGGGGCGTATCCTCCCGGGCGGAATAAATCCATACATATATACATATTCCGCCGCCTACGCTGTAGGCAATCAGCCAGATTTGATGGACAGAGCTTTAGATGCTTCAGGGCTACTCATTCAACAAAATTGTGCCTAAGAATGTAGTGAGTAAGAGTAACTTTAAGGAATAACGCTGATATATGTTTATTTTTCAGCTAAGTCTTTTTGTTCTTCTTACATTATTTAAGCTTAGGGTAGGGCTATCCATACCTATATGGGTACCCATATAAGTAAGCGAATTTACTAATAAATGCCTTAAAAGGGTATAGTACTAACTATAGTTTAGCTAATATTTATTTAGTTAAAATAAATTATAAGTTTAATTTAAAGATTTTAATAGAGGAATACATTAAAAGTTTTATCTTGCGCTAAAATTACACTAAGTGGGGCAAAAGACTAAATACCTAAAAATAGTTATTTTTACAGGGGAAAATCCCTACCTTTTTAGTCCTTATTCCCTCCTTTACTATTAATAATTTTATGGATATAACTAGGAATTCTCTCTATTTATACCTAGATCTTTAACTGCAGTAAATCTCTCTATACCGCCTCCTACTTATAAATAGCTNNATTATTACCCTCTTTAAATACGGCCAGGCCGGCTTAATTGGGTTTAAATTAGGCTATGTCTATACTAAAGAAGTCATTAAATGCCCTAAAGATTATATACAATCTACTAAGCGTAGTGTTTATATGCTAGTGCCTTAGCTTCTTAAATAAGAGTATTAGGTCTTTCCTTTTTACATTCCTTTACAAAAGGAAGCAATTTCAGCATTAAAATCATCTGCTAATATCACTACTAATTAATACCACTATAGCCCTTCTTTTATAATAACTTCCCTATAACTTTATTCTATTTCCACTTAGGCTTTAGCCTAAGTAGATTATAAAGCCCTAACCTTTAT
>PVPY01001383.1:0-12609 GCA_002982035.1 Fusarium algeriense | reverse complement strand
AACTAAGCTTACTTAGTGGCCCCTAGCTCGAGCCAATAGGTAGAATTAAATTAACCTTACCTATATCCCCTGCATTAGGTCGCATTGCTCGAGCCAACGGGTATCTGTATTTCTCCGCCGCCACTATCATCATCCCGGCCTGAACAACCACGCGATACCTCGGCCCCGTATAGAATAGGTCATTATGGTCACAGAACTTGAGCACTAGTCTGTGCACGCGCGGTAATTACCTCTTTGTAGGTCTGGTTCGCGTCGTATTGTGGCCACTCTCGGAAGTATTTTTCGAGGTCCACTTCCGTTGCTACCTACCCCTGCGCTGTATGAACCCTTCCTCTTGGACGGTAGAGAGTCGCAATGAGTAGCATCTAGAACAGTAGAACTCTATTCTTTTCTCCGGTCTCAGGCGTTGCGTTCTCCACCTGCCTGGTTGAGGTTGAGGTTCTATACCGCATCCGAGACCCCTACTAACTTTATTGCCCCTCGCTTTAGGCATCCCGAAGTTGTGTCACTGACTTATACAACCCCTCGTGGACTCCTCGCACATCCCATCCCATCACCAACTGAGCACTGTCTGCTCATCCTCTCTCCCTTCTCCTACATTTTCTCTTCTGCCCTGAATCTTCCAGGGCTTCCTTCTTTACAGTCATGCGCCTTTTCTTCCAGGGGCTGCAATGCCTCCTACCACTCCTTCTTTGTTCCTCTCTCGGTATCGATGTCGTCTCTGCCGCAGAGACATCGACCAAGTCCGTTCACCCCACCAACGGCACGGGCTCAGATGCTCAAGCACTCGTTGAGCAGGCCCTTAAAGTCCTCGCTGTGGTCAATAAGGACCGAGTTGAGAATCCTGTCTTCAACGAGAATGAGCGGGAGGATCCCGACGAGGAATACAAGCCCGCGCCTCTCCTAGACTACGAGGCTGACCCTAAAGATATCTCTACATCGTCGCGCATTGCTCGTCGTGATGACAAGAACACGAACACGACTGTTCTGGGCAGTTATCGCATTCCCAAAGAGCTCGCTGAGGCTGCTGCCATGGTCGCTGAGTCGACACCTCAGAAACCCAAGGGCGACCATGAGGATGTAGCCGCACGTATTCGAAAGAAATACACTCCCTCTTTCCTCAATGATACCAATACTCCAGAGGAGTTGCAAGCTCCTGAGGGCCGATTATCGGTTTATGCCGGTGAGGGCTTGGAGAAGCGAGCATCGGGATATTGGCTTGTTGATGACCAACAGTTCCCCGGCATGAGTCCCTTCTCACCTTCTGGCTACAAGGTCTGGCGCAACGTCAAGGACTTCGGCGCTAAGGGTGATGGCCGCACCGACGATACTGCTGCCATTAACAAGGCTATCTCTGACGGAGCGCGTTGCGGGGAGCAGTGTAAGACCAGCACTATTGCGCCGGCCGTTGTCTATTTTCCTCCTGGAACGTATCTTGTGAGCGGCTCTATTATTCAATACTATAACACACAATTCCTGGGTGATGTAAGTTCACTCCTATCCATGACAACACATCTCTGAGATCTGACATGTTGTGATTGTATAGCCCATCAACGTGCCAACCATCCTGGCTGCCTCCAGCTTCGTCGGTCTTGGAGTCTTCACCTCGAACAAATATGTTGATGACAATGTTGGATGGTATCTCAACACAGCCAACTTCCTTCGCAGCATCAAGAACTTCAAGATCGACATCCGCCTCACGGACCCCTATGCCTACGTCTGTGCCATCCACTGGCAGGTTGCTCAGGCCAGTTCCTTGGAGAACATCGAGTTCTACATGCAGTACAACTCCGATGTGCCCCACAGCACTCAACAGGGTATTTACATGGAGAACGGCTCTGGTGGATTCCTGGCCGACTTGACCTTCGTCGGTGGTAACTTTGGTGCCTATTTCGGTAACCAGCAGTTCACAACCAGCCATCTCGTCTTTGTCAACTCCAAAACAGCCGTGCAGGTGCACTGGGATTGGGCATGGACAATGCATGATTTCGTCATTGAGGGATGCGAAAATGGGCTTGTTGTGACTGGAGGCGCTGGAGGCGCACACAGTACAGGTCAGAGTCTGGGCTCTTTGATCCTCTCTGATACCATTATTGCCAATACACCCAACGGTATTGTTACCTCGCTTCATGCCGAGAACTCCACCTCATTCTTGCTGCAGAACGTGGGCTTCTTCAACGTTCGCACAGCTGTTACGGACAGTATCCAGAAGAAGACTCTTCTTGCTGGTGGTAACGAGGTTTACGTGGAGAGCTGGGGCTTCGGCAAAATCACCAACAAGGATGGTGTAGGCACCTTCGTGAATGGCGAGCACATTCCTGCCATGGATCGCAGCGAGGCGTTGACCGGAACCAAACACGACAAGATGAAGCCAAACTTGTTCACTCGCCGCAGACCCAAGTATTATGATGTGCCAGCAGGCAAGATCATGAACGTAAGGGCCCTAGGAGCAAAGGGAGATGGCAAAACAGACGACACAGCTGCTTTGAACTCCATCCTTTCGGGAGCAGCCAACACTTCAAGCATTGTATACTTTCCTTTTGGAGTGTACATAGTCAAGGACACTCTTCGTGTTCCCATGGGCTCGCGTATTATCGGCCAAGCCTGGTCACAGATCATGGGAACTGGATCCAACTTTGAAGACGAGACCAAGCCACGCGCTGTGGTCCAGGTCGGCCGTCCAGAAGACCCCCCAGGCATCATCGAGATCCAAGACATGATGTTCACAGTCTCTGGTCCAACCGCTGGAGCTATCCTTCTCGAATGGAACGCTCGAGAGTCAAGCAAGGGTTCTGTGGGCATGTGGGACTCGCACTTCCGGGTCGGTGGAGCGATTGGATCAAACCTTCAAAGAAACGACTGCCCCAAGAGCAGCGGGAAGGTCAATCCTAAATGCAAGGCTGGATCAATGCTCATGCATCTCACCCCTCAGTCGACGGCCTACCTCGAGAACGTCTGGGCTTGGGTTGCTGACCACGATCTGGACGATTCCGACCGTCGGCAGATTGACATCTACGTCGGTCGCGGTATGCTTATTCAGAGCCAGAAGGCATGGCTTTGGGGCACATCCTCTGAGCATTGCACATTCTACCAGTACCAGGTCTCTGATGCCACCAACATCCTCATGGGTATGATTCAAACCGAGTCTCCTTACTATCAACCCGTTCCCCGCGCTCCTCAGCCCTTTCAAACTGGCCTCTTCCCTAATGACCCTACATTTAAGGACTGTTCGGCCAATGACTTGCTCTGTTACTCTTCCTGGGCTCTGCGAGTTGTTGACTCAACCGCTGTTTACGTTCTCGGCGCCGGTCTGTACTCGTGGTTCAGCGACTACAGCCAGGATTGTGTCAAGACGAACGACTGCCAACGCCGTGGCGTTGAGGTTCAGCAAAGCTCTGACCTCTGGATCTACAATCTCTGCACCAAAGCCATCCTTGAGATGGTCACCCCCACCGGTGGCGTAGCCACCTTGGCCAAGAACAACGTCAATGGCTTCCTCTCCTCGGTTCTCGCTTGGCTTGAGGGCTCTGAAGACGTCACGGGCCGTCGAGACTTCCCGGGCTTCCAAGTGCACACCTTGCACGGTCTGCGGAACCAGGCAGTACCGGACACGTGCAAGACGGCACTGAGTGCCAAGATCCTCTGCGATAATTGGGTGTATACCTTCCAGGAACCGGCGTACCGGGGGTCCCTGGGAAATAAGACATTGACGGATTCCGTCTGTTCCAAAGGCTGCGGAGAATCACTCAAGAGCTGGTTCGACAATGTTAGCTCTGCTTGCGACGGCTACGACGTTGCTGGTGATATCCCGACTCTTCACGGCGGACGAATGTGGGCAGGGTATAATGAGACTTGTGTGAAGGATACCAAGACCAGCGAGTACTGCAATGGTAAGCTACTTCATCCATATCCACGAGACTGAGAACTAACGTCGGTAATTCTCGCAGAACTTATCCTCGAATTCACCACGGTGAGCTCCATCAAGGACATGCCGCGCGCAGAAATGTGCTCAGAATGCTACATCAAGCGACTCGCCATGATGCAAAGCAGTCCATACTCGTACTACAGCGACAGGTACAAGGAAGACCTCGAGCTCGTTTATAAGACATGTGGAAAATCGGGTCCTACTGACGTCCCTCCTCCGCTTGTCTCTCAACCCGAGCAGTCCACCATGTGCGTGTCGGACAACTACTATACAACTACTTCCGACGGAGAGACTTGCGAACAGGTTGCGTACCTCAAGAACGTCTCGACTGTGGCACTCTACCACATGAACCCACAGATCTTCGACTGCTCGGATATCCCTTCGGGGAAGAAGCTCTGTCTACCCTTGTCTTGTGGTCAGATTATCCCCTTCTCCAAAGACGACACTTGCATGGGGCTGGAAGAAAAGCACAAACTTCACCCAGGCGACATCCGCCGTTTCAACCCGTGGATCGCGTTCGACTGCGGCAACCTCAAAGGAGCGTCCGAGTTCTTCGGAAACGTGCTATGCGCGGCACCACAAAACGGTGAATACAAATACGACGGACCGGGCAAGGATGGTGATACTACAACACCACACCCAGACACTGGATACACACTAAATCCTGTCGATCCTCCCAAGGGTTCGACTGTTGCGACTGGAACTACGACCAAGTGCGGAAAGTGGCACGTGATGGAGGAGGGAGATAGCTGCGTGACCATCTGCCTCAGCGGGTCGATTGACATTGCATTGTTCCTTGCGACGAACCCGTCGCTGGGGACCAACTACGGGAAATGCACATCAGGTCTAGTCCAGGGCAAGGCGTACTGCACTGGTCCAAACTATGACTGGAAAGGACGAGATGAGCTGTAATTTTGTGCATGTTGAAGTCCCGTCGTTTGTAGAATAATAGAACCAGTCAAAGTAATGTAAAATCTATCTGTTCTTATCTGACTAATGAATGAACGTGACATGCGAATGGCCTCAACTATACGCCTCCATCGTCTTCTCAAACCACAAATCCGGCGTTCCCCAGAGATTCTGAATCCCTCCACTCTCATCCATCCACCCCATCTCCTCGACCATTGCATCTGGATCAAAGCCCATGAACCATAGCGGCCACAGGTACTCAGAAATTCCAACACGTAACCACCAGCGCCGACCGTCACGCATCGTTTCGTTAGTCACAACTTTTGCCCAGCGCAGGGGCATCTGCCGATCCAACTGGAGAGGCGTTCGTGGGTCCTCAGGCATGGCGAGAATATTTTCGATGCTCTCTTGATCAAATAGCAGGCAGAAGCGAAACCTGCCGTTGGGGCAATGGAAGCGCTCATTAGCGTAGTCGACTGGTGTACGGTTCGCCTTGATCCATTCGTCGAACCGCCGGCCAATTTCGTCCACGGACGCATTGGACAGAGTTTTCTCATCCTCGATAACCTCGCTGTAGTAGCGGCTCCAGAGGTCCTGGTTCGGCAGGGGATCATAAGGGTCATTGATGCTAGGGGGCATAGACTCATTGTTGGTGAAGCGTTTTGCATAGCGGCTCAGGCGATCAACAGCCGCGGCGACGGCCTCATCGGAGCCCGGCGTGTAGACAGTGCGGAAGATGGTGAACCCCCAGCAATAAGGATAGCTGTGACTTTGATCGTTGTTGGCGAGATTCTGCAGCGCATGTCGAGACATGCGACGGGGCTCCTGGTCTCCGGGGAAGCGAGCTTCAGGATTGGCAATAGCCATGTCGACGGGTGGGAAGTTGGCCATGTTCACCTTCACCTGGCTATGGACCTTCTATCCTCACCTTGGATTTGAATTTGGATGAGGGAAGTCTTAGTTGAAGGAGGAGAGAGAATTAATTCTGGTGCGTTGGCCGGGGGAATTTGAAGCAGGGGTTGTCCGGATAATGAGGTGGCATTATAGGTATATATATATATATAGCTGGCTGTGAGAGAGCCAATGTGGAACATGAATGCCTCAGGCATCCACTTCCCTTTAGTAGCCTGACCCCACGAGGGTCTTCCTAGCTTCATCATCATCACACACCCTAGATCTTTGACGGAGAGCCTAGACAGGGTCTGTTACCAGAAGCTCCAGTAGGGTCTCTACCCCAACAACCCAAGAGCTCCACCACTAATAGCGACAGTTTTAAATATCTTTTCTATTTCCCTAATTACAAATAATAGACATATTATAAAAACACTAAAATACTACAAACTTTACAAAGTATTGTTTCATTAAGGTACACTATTCAACGTGAATAGCGATAATACTGCATTCACAGGCTCAAGTCATATTATGGTTCTCCTATCGACATCAGAGGTTAAGTCTTTAGATGAATTGAGTCTAGTAACCTGATTTTTAGTATCTGCAATAAGGTCTACACTAGCCCTTGACTTGATTTCAGTTGCAAAAGTTCTCGGAAGCAGACCTATACGGCGATACCTTGACGCCGTATGGAAACAGGTTACACGGCAGCTTTCAATGATGGCCATAAAGAAATAAGCATCCCAATAGGCACAGCACAGACGTATAGATATAGGTGTATGTTATTTAAAGAAGACACATGTCTCTAAGTCTGCCGTGCATTCTTTAGCCTGTAGGATAATAAAGTCACGCAAAATTCTATCATTATGTATTCTTTCGTTATCCTATCCCAGTATAACCCTTTATTCTATTCTATTGATCACCATTGGCAACAGCATATGCATGATGCTTCCATCAGTTTTGTACATATCGCCTGCAGCTCCTTAGGTACAAAACCCGGATGATCCCAACCAGCATGCAAACTCTTTGACAAAAGTTGAGTCGTCATCGCAGATCCGTTATACGTAACGGTTGTAACTAGAGTCATAAGTAACAAGATTATCAGAGGAAATGCCTTTCCTAGCCTATGCCAGCAGAAGCTAAATGGAGTAAAGAAGAATCAATGCTGCCTTTTGAAAACCGCATGTTGCAAACGCAATCGGATAAAGGGAAAGATAGTATTAAAGTATCATGGATCTTTTATCATATCCCCACTACGGGTTCGTTGGCTAATTGGGGATTTTCAATAGCTGCTGCCTGTCCTGTTGGTCGTCGGTTGCAGGTTGGTTATCAACCCTGGATTGTTGGCTGTCACTGATTTGGTCTTCTTGCCTTAACAAACTCGTTTACGCTTTTGACTTATTTAACCCACGGAACATGCACCTGAATCCTGAAAACAGTTGGCTGAAATCCGTCTCAGTGACTAAAAGTTAGCAATCTCCTCCTCCGACTCAGACGTTATGGACGCTGAATCATAAAGAATAAAGTGAATATTCAAAAGCTAATCTTTGCCCAGTAGATTTTAAGAATATCCGTGTCGCTCACGATCAGCTCCATATGATTCTTGAGAATATCCAGCCTAGAAGTATTCATTTATAGATTACTAAGCATAGTCAGACGCATTAGCCTTTGCCGTCTAACCCATTTGCTGATATGTTTGCTCGACAGCTCAATGGCTTGATGTCTATGAGATTGAGGAGACCCAACTTCACCATGTGCAGCGAGCTAGCGCCATTCCGGATGGTAAGTTGTCCGCACCTCAGATGATCCGTTCTACGACAAGACCCTAATCACAATCTCAAAATTTATGCAGACATGCGCGGTGAATATACGTTCCGTAGCAATACTGTTCAACCCTCGCGAGATGGCAGATATTTGTTCACGAGTACTCGCAGCTGGCAGAGCCCTGAGGCCAATGGCTACATTGCCGCTTTCCAGCTCAATGATCAGGGCTATCTGGATTGCGAAGAGGCGGTTTCCTTTTATGAGGCCCCTGTAACCCTTGGTTCAGCAGGTGGTCTAAGAGTCGCCGCCTGGGAAGACGAAACAAATTCTGACCCATCAGGGTTGACCGACTACATGTATCTCAGCGATACATCCGAGGGATGGATGTTTATTAGTTGGTTGGACCCCCAGCAACCTTACCCTGGAGTTGGTTGCATCATTGCATTATCCCGATAATGCTACACCATATGAGGCTACTTGGATGGACTAGGGTCAATTGTCATCCTCCAGATGAAATCGTACAAATGGGGTTTATTAGTTCTACAGCATAAAAATGGACTTCAAGCTCAGTTGCTGCCGCGCTTTGCATGACCAAGATGAGTATGTAACGGGGTCAGGTAGTACTCGGCCATACCCGCTCATACGCACAACTCGCAGACTTACGAGCAGTAATTGGCTTAAGGGTGTAAATTGGAAACAGACTAACTAGACGTTATATGTTAAAGTACTCGTTCAGGCAAACCAACTGTTCTCGGATTAATTTGCTGCAAAAGTAACGCCGAGTCCCATGCTATACAGACAATTTGTGGGTTTCGTAGCATGGGAGTAGCGGAGCAGCCACAAACTTGAAGAAACCAGAGAACCCTTAGACCTTAGTCTTGACCCAAGCACCTGCCTCCTGAGAGAACACATTAAAGTAGGAGGTGTGGGCGTTTGGATCAGTACCCTGCGCGCACACATTATCGCCTGCCAAACACCAGGATCGGATTTTGTTGGAAAAGCGGTTCAGCGAGGTCAGTTGAGCACCATTCCGAGGGTTTATCTGTTAAAGGGGCAATGTCAACTCTTTGTCGGGCGTTGCTAGGACACATTGATTTGCTTACGCCGTTCCTTGAAGCACCGGTACCAGTGTTGTAGGCCTGATTGGCAGCGTGGCGAGGATCGCCAAAGAACAGCGCAGCAGCAACTATGCAGGTGAGATTAGCCATTCGAGCCTGAACACCATTATCGCCATACGAATTAAGGAGAAGGATTTACTCTTATTGCCAGGCGAAGTCGCAGGATTCAACGCAGAGTTGGACTGCTGGGTACATCCCAAGCTCTGCCCGCCGCCGCCACCAAGGATGTCGCCAATGAGCTGAGCACCCTGCGAATAGCCGCTCAGGACTATTTTGGAATTAGGGCATCGATTCGCATATGCCGTGATCTGTGACAGACCGCCGGTGATCCCAGCGTATATCGAAGTGCAGTATGTATTGAAATTAGCCGGGTAATTGATGTTCTCGTAGCCACAGCTAGGCAAGCCACTGCAAATGGCCGAGGCAAGGGAGCTTTGGCGACCCGGATAAGGCTCGTCAGTGCCACGAGCCAAGAAGATGTGCACATTTTGACATGGCGCTTGGCGCTCCTCGATGTCAACGGCCGGAGCGCCGATGGCCAATGGGATGAGGAAAAGAGAGGCGAGGAAAGCTGTGTTCAACATTTTCAAAACAGGCGATGGATGGCCAAGTCGGTTAGTTAGTGTTGTTGTGTAGTGTTGTTGTAGATGGAGTTGACTGTTGATAACGCGGAGCTGGCTGGCTATTTATCTTTCTCTTGAAGACAAAAGATACCCTCTATCTGTATTTCTCATCTCTCGTTATGCACTCTGCATCACATGATATCGTTGGTTCGGTCCGAAGAGGCTTCTCGTGATTCTTCATTGGCGCATTGAGGATTCTGAAATAGGGCATTGGCCGTGGTGGAGGGTATAATCGGCAATGTTTATCCAACGAATCGGTGGTACTATAGAGGCGATAGTCTTGTTTCCTTCAGGCCGGTTGGAGGGATTCTGTGTTGAACTCACATCTGGTCATTGATCTGGTTCGTGGAATGACTAGCATCTCCAAGGATTGGAGCGGAGGACCTCAACACGGCACTTGGCTTCAGATCGCAGTACATTTTTGGGGGTGATTTTTATGACATAGAATATTGCCTACCTGCCCAGGAACTAACCCAAAAAAGTATTGCAAGATGATGCCCATATTTGGACTCTCGTGCATTCTAACCGGGCCTACTGAACCCCAACATATGGTGATGGGTTGTGAAGTTACATATAGCCCCGCAATGGCTCATCACCGACATTACTCTGGGGTAGAACCCCGGCATCGAAACGATACCCGACTCTCTTGATCCCCTGTCAACAGAAAGGGGCAATTCGCGGGGTAATGCATGGTGTGCCTGATTAGGTAGGTGGTAAACCAGGCTAGTAGGTTGTGGTGAACGCCGCATCACGGTATCGACCTCCATCAGTCCATATCCGTCATCCTCCGCGGCATGCTAGACTCGGCCTTCGGCGCCGAGACCGAGGAGAAACATGAGCTTTCTGAATGTCAAACTGTCAGGGCCTGATTTTGACCAGCTACACCGAAGAGGCGCAAGGCCGCTGACAGCAGCCTCTCCATCCAGGATTCAATGTTACTGCAGGTCCGACCCCTCGGCGCCGTGCCCGCGCTCTAGGCTGGTTACGTTACTCCGACTGGAGCGCCTGCGCTCGTCACTTACATGTGTGTCAGCGCCTTGGGCTCCGTCGGCAGGTTGCTCGTCGAGGATGCCCTGGGGCGCGCTTCGGATAACGCGCAAGGAGACTAAGGGTCGACTACTTCCCAGGCAGCAGAGTTGCCCTCGGCCTCTTTCCCCATAACCATGGATCACCCTATAGAGAAAGTCAAGAATCATAGTGACCTTTCGCTCGTGGTCTGCATTTCCTGGTTCACCTGGCTGGGTCTCACTCTGTCAACAAGGAAGATGCATCCAGACTGGTGGGTAGGCCTGCCGATGAGGCATTTCAACCCAACTCAGGAAGCGTAGGGCGGATCATGTAATCATACGTATCTTCTCAGCCCGTCCTTTCCAGCCATGGCCCCCTTCCAGCAAACATCACCGTCCAAGACTCAGAGCCTGTTCTTGCTGCAGGAGAGTTCGGCAGCAGCCCACTTGGCCATTGTTTGCCTTCGCCTTCTCATACAGATGTTCAGATGACCTCGAAGTCCCTGACCCCTGATACCTCGCTGTCAGCTCACATCAGGATCAATGACCCAGCACTCTCGACCTGGACCTTCCGCCTACATTTGGAGGTAAATGTAGTGGATAATGAACGAGTTCGCGTGTATCTAAAATAAGGGCTGCCTCCTTGTACCTGTAGATTGAAAAGAATATCATTTTTATTATTGTAAGCACGAAAGCCGCATCCGCCGGGGTGGAAACTATTGCACTATACTGCATAACGTCGCCTTCTTTAAGCAAATTATATATAGAACCCTGGCACTATCATGGGAGTAACAATATATTATATCTGAGTATACCTCTATCTGTCTTCAGCCCTGCAGACATACGTGCCAGCTTATCTCGGACCATGGGATTGGTTGGATTGGATGCTCGGTGGGTGTTCATCTTTGCCTCCCTCGGAACGCTGCAAATCGAGCATGCTAGCAATATCGGATCATCAAGGCACAGGTTATTTGATTAGATGACATCAATTGCAGGTCAATCGCCGGCCCATTAGTATGAGGTGTTGATTATGTCAGTCGCTTGCCATGATAATATACGATATTCCAATCTTGTGACGATTGCAGTCCGTCTCGGTTGGGGGTTAGTCGTACTCAATAGCCGATCGAAGTTCAGGCGATTTCGTTAATAATATCGCTTCGGTGGAAGACAAACAGTACGCGGGAAGGCAAGGTCCTAGCTCATTTTAGATGTCTGTCTGGGCTGGCGTATTTCCAGATCAAATTTTCACACGGGTACATGAAATGGATCAGGTTAAGCATACTGAAATACCATAATAATCTATATATTAACGACAATCATATCGCATTTGATGAGCGTTAATTATTTATGTACTTGCGGTGTAACTGCCTCAAAACAGATTGACCGAGGGCAGTGTTGGTACTGATCTCAACTTTCATGCCGACTGCTCATGACAATATCCTACTGTCCGAAGTTTTCTGATGCAACGGGTCCCCTCTTCTACTGTAGGATAACTTAGAGAAGCTCAGGCCGTATAGGGCAGGCGAGATATGCTTCTGCGTGTTACCAGGGAGATACACGGTTATGCTCGGTCTTTGGATAAGGTCACTTGGAACTCGCTTGCTATCTGTCCATCACACGCGGCATGCATAATGCTAAGAACCCGTCTATGCCTCTGGGGGACGCCTAAGTCGGCAAGATTGATCACCTTGAAGCAGAAGGAGTAGCCATATTTTGTTAAGTCGGCAAGGAAATTGTGGAAGTATGACGCGTGGCCCTTACGGGTGATGCCGAAAGTCTGCTCAACAGTGATAATCCTAGGTCTCAGCATAGGGATCAGCCCGCCTAATCCATAGAGTGCAGAGATGTTGACATAGTCTTGTACCGAATCGCGAGTGTGGGCAGGGGGGTGAGTAGTGGAGGACGTCAACCATCATCCCATCCGGGCTCTGGCTAGATACGAACTCACCCATTGGCATCTGGAACAGTGTAGTCTGGAAATGGTTAGCCTTATAGGTATCCCAGACGTCAAGGGCATACGGGACGTCAAAGCCTGCCCTAGATGCACCACATGAGACGCCCCCAGCCCCTGAGCAGCAGTCAAAGATTGTACACTTCCGCCAGTGGTCCTGCGTCGCGTCGTCGGCAGCCTCCCCTCCACGCAGCTCGGATCCAGTCGCTGGGCACCCTCGAACAGGCAGGGACTTCATCCTCGACAAAGCGGCGGAGCACCGTCTCATCCGGCTTCCTGGAACCTTTCGGGTAACTGACCTCTAGCACCTAGCGACAGGTCAGGTCCCTGGGGTAGTGGATGTGTTCTTCTGGGTTGATTCGGTCAAGGCCGGTGTGGGTTGCGTTGGTCATGGTGAGCATGTGCACCTGCTTGGCTATAG
>PVPY01001381.1:0-14528 GCA_002982035.1 Fusarium algeriense | reverse complement strand
TATTAAATCTTTATATTATAAGTATATTAATAATATATTATAAAATATATAATTAGTACTACTTAACTTTATTAATTGCAAGCTCCCAGCCCTAGTTATCATATATATCCCAGAATGACTCCATGGAACGAAACTCACTAATAATAACCTTCTTATGCTCCTCTGATCGCGGCCTGATAATGATCGGAAACTTCTTTGGTGCAATAAGGAAACCGTCATGGTAGGCCGTATCAATGTCGTCATTCACAGAGTCTGAACCAGGCAAAAGATCAAAACCCCAGGCAATTTTGGCCATATTCAACATCTTCAACTTTAGTATCAGTGCCCACACCCAAAAACCCACTGCAAAGGAAATACTGACCATAGAATTTTTGGCGAGTCGCTGCCCCGGACATACTCGTCTGCCTGCACCAAATGCATACAAGGTTCGGCGGTGAGCGGCGGCACTCTCATCAATACGGTATCGAGTTCCATAATCGTTGTTCAAGAACCGATCGGGCATGAATTCATGGGGTCGTTCGTACTCGGCCTCGTCATTATGAATTGCCCAGGTATTGGCCAGAAGGATGGTGCCTTTGGGCATAAAGTACCCTTCATATGTGTCATCCCTCGTTAGGGCGTGAGGAACACCGCCGGGTGCTACGGGGCGCCATCGGAGAGTCTATAATCTGAGTTTAGAAGGAAGAGATAATTTGACAGTAGTTAGATCGAAATTAACTGAGACATACCTCATACATGCATGCCTTAATGAACGGCAAATGATCAATATCATCCGCTGTAGGCGACTTTGACGACCCACAGACGGCATCAACTTCCTTTTGGGCCTTTTTGAACTCTTGGGGATATTTGATCATAGCCAAAAGAAAGGATAGTAAGGTTGATGCAGTGGTGTCCGAGCCAGCTTCCATCTGCCTTGTGTTAGTAAGAATATTTGCAATTGAACAGAGCTACTTACCAGGTTTCCCGCCAAATAAGCAATGTGCTCATCATCCATATCATTCTTCTCTTGATCATTCAACATCTTCTTCAGAAAGCAATCGCCGCCTTTTCCACGTTTCAGTCGATCTCTAGTCTCTTGAACTAATCTGAGGTAGAGACATTTTTGTTCTTCACGCACAGATTTGGCTCCTGTTTTCCAGGATGCCAGGAACTCTGGTACAGCTCGTAGTATTGGGAAAGCATCGACAGGTGGGCACGCTCCCTGTTCAAGAAGAGCAGTGAACTGGTCTTGGGCATGGTAAAGTGCTTGAACGTTGGGATGATGGAATGAAGATCCACGTTGGCCGTAAACAGAGGCGAGGATGACAGCAGTTGTATACCGTCGAATATGGTCATAGTAACCATGGGGATCCTGGACCAGCTGGAACATGGTCTGGGTGCTTTCCGCTTCCTGAAGAGGAAGCAGTTTGTCTACGACGGTGACATTGAGGAGAGACTGTAAGATTCTGCGCTGTTTCCGCCATTCTTTACCGTACCGGAGGAGAAGAATGTGAATCTCGTTTGGGCAAACAATCTCATTTGCAATGTATGCATTTGCCCGGCTGGAGTAGATAGCTCCGCGCTCATCATAAAGACTTGTTCGCTTAACTAATTATATCATTGTGGTTCGCAGTGGTGACTTACGATTTTACATGCTTGTAACTGTTCAATACGACAAAGTTCTGTGACCCGATCTTCAGACCAATGATTGAGCCATACTCGGCTTGCATGTCACGAAACCTAGGTATTTGTCACTACAGAGCTACAAACTATTTGACAGACTTTTTTGCATACTTGAGAAAAGCCTTAGAAGCAGGCACATGAGTAATGTTTCCCAGGAAAGGCAGTGTTGGTGGCCCTGGGGGAAAGTTCTTAGGCCGACGGCTTGCAAGATAGTATCGCCCCAGAACAGTGATGACCAAAAGAACTAGGGGTATACATGCTTGGCCAACGGCAGGAATACCCATCAGGACTTGTGCGGACATGTTATGTTGGCGGGTGGAAAAAAATACCACCAAGTCAGTCAAGGTGGCGGAATAACGAAGAGTTGGCAATTGGCAAGGTAAGGATAGAGTTCCAACCTGATCCCACCCGACATTCGCACTTACTGTACCTCTGTCAAAACACGGACATCAGCCGAACTTCTTATCACGTCTTTGCATGATACCACCTAAACGGTCCTTGGGTAAGCAATGTGTAACAATCGTGTAACTCAACTCAGGGGCCGAAGCCAAGGGTTCTGTAAGCACAGGCCTCTGATGCAACCATGATGTAGCGCTTTGATATCTCGTATATGAAAATAAGCCGTATAATGTCAGCCTCGGCATTCGTATTACTACCCTATAATCGTAATCCATCCACCTATCCCTTTTGGGCGACTCCACAGCGGAAGGATCCGCAACAGATGCGGCCCAATTTAGCATATCTCTCCACTCCATTTCCACATCGACGACAACCCAAACGGACTAGGTAATGGTTTATCACCGGAGTATTACTAAGAGCTAGGGTCGATCATCTCGGCTAGCACGAATACTCGGACGTGGACCCTGATTATTAATACATACGACGCTCAGATGTAACCTTCCTCCTATGACCTGGCCCGAGCCGCGTATCCCGGAGTGGTGTTGTTTGCATCTCACGCCCAGGAGTCTGAACTTTGATGAATCCTAGCCATCGGAATTTCTAATCAGCCGGCTTCCGACTCTTGTCGCCAGCATACCTTCCCAGACACCACTGAGTTGGTGTAGGTGGTCAAACGCGCACGACTCTGTCTAGTTGCTATACGATCACCACGACCAAGTCTGCGCCATGTCATCTTTGGAGGATTACTCCAAGCTCTGTAGGGATAATACTTTCGGTCCCACTGTTCCAGCAGAATCACAGTGCCGCGGGGGCTTTGACTTTACAGGTACTGATAATTGAATGTGCAGTCCAGTCAGAAAGCTGACTGGTAAAACTAGTAACCTTTGAAGAGGGCATCTTATCCCTTGCTCCAGCATGCCTCATTATTGTCATAATCCCTTTCAGGTTATACTATCTGTCGAAACAGACGTGTAAAGTGAAAAGCTCTTGGGAACCCAAAGTGAAATTGGTAAGCATTCATCATGGATATCTTGTCTTGACATAACCCCAGTCTGGATCAACTAATAACAACGCCAGCTTGGCTTCGCGGCACTATGTGCTCTCCAAGCAGCTCTCGTGAACTTCTTTTCAAGAATTCAAGTACCGCATCGTGCTATCCTCATATCATCTGCGACGTTCCAGTTGTTAGCCAGGATCTCGCTGGCTGCTCTCTCTTACTGGGAGTATAGAAATGCCATTCGGCCGTCTTTTCTCCTCTCCGCATTCTTACTCTTGACTTCAGCACTAGACGCAGTTCGTGCGAGAACCCAGTCTCTCATCCCAGGCCAAGATTCCGTGGCTGGCATTCTGATAGCGATTGCTGGGCTGAAGATGATATTGATGCTCAGTGAGAGTAAAGGAAAAGCCAGAATCTTGCTTCCTGAGTATTCTTATACATCCTCAGAGCTTCGCAGTGGACTCATGTCCCGTGCTTTCTTCACATGGTTGTTCCCAGTCCTATCTCTAGGTCTCAGGAGTGTTATCTCTTCACATGATTTACCAAGTATCAATGAGAAACTTGCTTCGCAAGCTCTGACGACAAAAGTTGAAACCAGGTGGAACAACCGTTAGTCCAGTTCACTTGAGTCATAACTCAAGTAAACGCTAATATTGAGCAGGGACTTCAATAGGGACACTATCACTCCTGATTGATGTTTTTTCTAGCTTCCCAAAAGAGCTCTGCATAGTCATAGTTTCCAGCTTGGTGCAAGTAGGACTGAACATATGCCAGCCGTTCCTGATTCAGAACTTAGTCACGTTTCTGGAGTCACCAGATCTTTCTGCAAACTTAGGCTATGCTCTCCTCGGGGGCTTCTTCTGTGTTTCGATGGCTAATGCTGTTAGTAACTTTGAAATTCCTCTCATTATCAAGTGATGACTAATCGTGGACGCAAGCTTGTTATTCCTTGGGGATTTCATTATTCAAGTCGACTTATGATCATGGCTCGAGGCGCAATGGTTTCCATGATTTACTCCAAACTTCTGCGATTGAAAGGAAATAATATCAATCCAATAACTGCCTTCACTCTAGTAACCGCCGATGTTGAGACTATCGTCAGTGATTCATGGAGGCTACTGGAGCCATGGGCTCATCTATTACAAATCACCATCGGAACCTACCTCCTCTATCAACAGCTAGGAGCAGTCTGTTGTGTCCCGATTATTGTCATACTCTGTGAGTACCAACAGCGATGTTTATGTTCTATCCACTGACTGATGTCTGTAGTAACCTTTACACTGGTCGCACTTGTTGGATCACGTATTCCCGGAAATCAAGGAGCTTGGTTTCAAGCCATCGAGAAGCGAATTGACTTGACAAGCCAAACGTTGGGGTCCTTACATCCAATCAAGCTACTAGGAATATCAAGATTCCTTGAAAATCGGATTCAAACAAGGAGGCGAGATGAGCTTCAGATCTCACAAAAGTTTAGAGTGACCAACTGTCTCGCATTGGCGTCCGGTACGCGATCAATCTATGTGACTTGACGTACATTTCTAATGCTAAATACTGGCAGCATATTGCCCCCAGAGCCTGGCACCCGTCATCACCTTCGGAGCATACTCCATCATGAAAATGGTCTCGAACGAGCCTAACTTTTCCGTATCGACCGCAGTCATGAGCTTCTCCATTCTCAACCTTGTGTCGAATCCAGCAATGCAGCTTCTCCTTGCTATACCCATGGGAGCGCAGGCGATTGGGTGTTATGGCAGGATCCAGGACTTCCTCCAGATCTCGGAAAGTCCCAAGTCAGAAATACCAGGCGTCGATAGTTCCAGTCTTAGCGACACCACTGGAATGCGGGAACAGAAACAGCCTGTTAAAGAGGTTGTGGACAAGCACATATCAACTGTTATTCTTTCACTCCAATTCGAGCCAGGTTGCATTATTGCGATCACAGGCCCAAGTGGTTGTGGGAAGTCCACTGTTCTTCGAGAGCTCATTACCACAGAAGGAAGACAGCATCCCGGTCTATTTCCCTCTGGAGACGTTGCATACTGCTCACAAACGCCGTGGATCTTCCAAGGAACGATCCGTGACAACATCATTGGGCAGTCTGAGCTAGATAACGCATGGTATCAATACGTAATTCGTAGTTGCGAGCTCGACGTGGATCTAGGTCGTATGCCCCAAGGTGACGCTACCGATGTCGGTAGCAAAGGGTCAAAACTAAGTGGTGGTCAACGGCAAAGATGTGTAAGTAGCGAATAATGAAATGCTGACGAATTGCTAACTAGAAACAGGCCATTGCTCGGGCTTTATACTCGAAGAAGAAGCGAGTAATCTTTGACGATGTTACCAGTGCCCTGGATGGACATACACTATCTGCTCTCACAAGCAACCTGTTTGGAGAAAACGGGGTCGTACGATCTAATGCCATGTCTGCGGTAGTAGCAACTCACTCTGTGCCACTTCTGCGCCTGGTAGATCAGGTCTTGCTTATGAATGAGTACGGCCAAGTGATTGACTCAGGCTCCTACGAAGAACTTGTTAAACGACAAGAATACTTCTCTCAGCATCAGACTGGAAAGTCTTCGTCACAACCATCAAAGCACGAGGAAGTTATACAGACCCAGGAGATTGAGGCCAGCCGAGGTGAATATGAGGCTCGACTGCTGACGAGAGTTGATGACTTACGAAGAAAGAGAGGTGACTGGACGTCCTTCACTTACTACCTCGGTACCATGGGCTGGTCAGGTTTCTTCATCTTTGTAGCTGGCACTAGTTTATACGTTGTACTTAATGCACTCTCTGGTGTTTGGTTGGTTTGGTGGGCTGAGGATACAGATGGCAGTCATGATATTGGATTCTGGCTTGGCCTATATGCTACTTGGGCTGTTCTCATCACTCTTGGGTTACTTCTTACGCCTATGTGAGTATCCAGCTGGTACATCTACTTTGGTAGATACATGCTAACCTTTATTGAGTTTCTTCTTTACAAAGCTGGCCTATAAGGCATCCGATATCATGCATTCAGAGCTGCTTATGACTACGATGAGGTACTGCCATCCTACTCACCATGATTTCTCCGACATTATGTTGGAACTTCAAGCTGATTTGACCTGTAGGGCACCAATCTCAGTTCTGACGAAGACAGAAGATACAGGTTCTCTAGTGAACAGGTAACTGACTCATCGGGTATTTATACTCACCCTACTGACGGGTATCATAGATTCAGCCAAGACATCAGATTATGTGATTGGCAGTTACCTTTTAACATACTGCTGACTTTGATGGGTAAGAATTCGCAGCCGTCCTCAGTTTGAGGAACAGTATGAAAGATGGACTAAATCTTGTGTTTTCAGCTCTTCTTGTCTGTCTAGCAAGTATCGGCGTCGCTATATCAGCCGTCCCATATGTGGCCATTGGCACTCCAGTTCTCGCTATCGTCCTGTACTTTCTCCAAATGATATATCTGCGTACATCTCGACAGTTGAGGCTTTTGGAGTCAGTTAGATTCTCCTGATTGTCTCATTGTCCTTATGCTGACCTTTGTTCTATTTCACTTCAGAATCGAACAGAAAGCACCGATAGTATCGTTGTTCCTCGACACTATTCAAGGCATGGCGACGATCCATTCTTTCGGATGGAGTTCCGCGTACGTCCAAAAGATCTTTTCTCTCCTGGACACGTCACAAAAGCCTTACTACCTCCTTTTTTGCGTACAGCGCTGGTTGATTCTGGTCCTTGCTCTTATTGCTACAGGCATGGAAATAGTCGTCATTGGAGTTGCCATTGCCCTCCGAAACCGGGTAAGTGCTGGTCTTGTAGGCCTCGCTGTTGTTCATGTCACAACACTGGCCAAGAGTCTGAGCGACCTTGTCATGCAATGGACGGAGATGGAAACGTCCTTGGGCGCTGTCTCTCGCATCTACAGGTTCACGCGTGAGACATCACGAGAAGGACAGCCTAGCGAAGGGTTATCGACATTACCTGACGGATGGCCTCTGTTCGGTAATGTCACATTCGAGAGCGTCAGCGCCACCTATGAGTATGTCAACTTGGTCTCAATGGTCAATCTTCTTCATCCTAACGCACAAAGTACGCAAACCCAAGATATTCCGAGTTTGGCTCTCAGTAATATCACGTTGACCATCAAAGCCGGCGAAAAGGTCGGCATTTGTGGCAGAACCGGCAGGTAAATCTTGCAAAGGCGTTTTATAATCCTGTATCCGAGCTAATTGTGCAACAACTTTGCAGTGGGAAGAGTAGTCTCATGGCTTCCCTGATGGGCCTACTCCCATGTCACCAGGGGAGAATCTTTATTGATGGTACCGACATCTCGACGATTACCCCCGAAACAATCCAATCCAAGGTCAATTACGTTACGCAAGAACCCTTCATCTTTGATGGGACAATACGAGAGAACCTAAGCCCTTGGGACAACCAAGTCGCAGACGATGCAATGGTTCAAGCCTTGGGAAAGGTCGGCCTTTGGAAGAAGGTTGAATCACTTGGAGGGTTGGATGCAATGTTGGCCAATGACTGTTTCTCGCATGGCGAAAGGCAACTGTTCTGCCTCGCACGAAGCATGTTACGAAACAGCAGCATTCTTATACTGGACGAACCAACGGGACAGTAAGATATTTCAGCGAATTATGATGACCAATTTTTGTTCTGACATATGCATAGTATTGATCCTGCCACGGATGCTACGATTCAAAAAGTCATCAGACAAGAGTTCCTTGACCAAACAATGATAATGATCGCCCATCGACTACAATCTCTGATCAACTTCGACACAGTCCTTGTGTTAGAATCGGGCCATCTACAGGAGATTGGATCGCCAAAGACACTCCTCGATGATCCTTGTTCAGCATTCAGCGCACTCTACCATGCTATTGAAGGTGCCAGTGAGAGTCTCTGAGCTTAGTTTCTTGTCTCTAAGCTTAGTTTCTCGTCTTTATAGAAACTGCATTGGACGGTGGTATATGGGACTCCAAGTCTTGTAGCTCTGTTAATAAATAGGTGGCCATGGCTTATAACTCTATCCTATTCACTTATCTTAATTTCACATATTCTTTATTTTTCATTGTCACCATAATGCTGTCATACGTTGGATAACTTCAGTAGCTAGGTCTATTGAGCTTCTTCAGCAGTACTCTTCGGCGTATGCCCAAGTGTGTGCGCGTGCAGTATTCAACGACTGTGATTCGCCAACCAAGCCCCTTGAGTGTTTGTTGTTGACTCATGCGACAACGCAATGTAGCATTTCAACTCTTGGAGATACTGTAACTTAGGTCTACTGTGGGAGACGGCCTGAACCACGCCGACGGGCCAATACGTAGTGACTATTTTCAATCTTGGACCATAGTTAATTATGTAAATCATTCGCTCGGGTTTAATGCTGACTGGGCCCTGCATCAATGCAACGCTATTATCTATGCAATGAGGGATGACGCTGGGCCGGGCCGGCTGATATACGTGGTCGATGCCTCAGGCACCCTCATTTAACATTATACGCGCGGCTTTTATGCATCTAAACCCTTTATTTCATGGCCAAGCTATCTGCTTTTGTTAGGTGCCACTCATTATTGTATGACCTGCGTCCAACCGCTAACTATGCATTCAATGCGACCGTGATTCCACAAAAAAGCGGTGAATATTGCATCATGCGGACCGGGCAAGACCGAATCGAGGCTCAGCGGCATAGCTTCTCTATTTGGTTGTAAGATTCGAGCCCTGCATTTGGCATACATTGCTAGCAAGACATACATCCAATTGGCCTGTTCTGACCACCAATCTCACCGTCACTCCATGCAGAAACAGCGTCTACAATGCATCAAAGAATCGACCTCCATTGCCACGCTGTTGCTCCAGGGTATCGCCAGTACGCCCTGCAAAACGGCCATGAAAAGCCTGATGGCATGCCCGCCCTGCCTGTAAGTGACCTTGAGTACAAGTCAATCGAATCTCATGTCCCCTGACATTATACTGACTACCTTCTTTAGCCGTGGAGCCCTGAGCAGCACATAGAACTTATGAAAAAGCTGAACATCAGTAAATCAGTGCTTAGCATCACGTCTCCAGGGACACATCTGATTCCCAATGACGGTAGAGGCTCCGCGCGTCTGACTCGACAGGTCAATGAAGAGTTGTCGGCGATCTGCAATGATCACCCTGAACGCTTCCTGTTCTTTGCGTCGCTGCCCTTGCCCTCTGTCGATGAGTCTATGGCAGAAATCGATTATGCATTAGATAAACTTGGGGCCGTGGGTTTTGCTGTTTTGTCAAATTCAAACGGCGTCTATTTAGGAGACCATGTTCTCGACCCTGTGTTTACGCACCTTAACTCTCGTAAGGCTATTCTCTTCATTCATCCTACCACTTGCAACGTGCTTGCTGGTCCAGATGTCCAACCAGTTAAGCCACTTGAGAAATATCCTCGCCCCATGATGGAGTTTATGTTCGATGAGACGCGTGCTGTCGCCAATCTTCTTCTTTCTGGCACTGTCGCCAAATATCCAGACATCAAGTTCATCATGTCTCACTGCGGCTGTGCCCTCCCATCTATGCTAGACCGTATCGGCGCCTTCGCGACTCTGATATCAGGCCAAGCGAGTCAGACCGGTGAGTTTCAGAGAATCCTTCGAGAAAGATTCTTCTTCGACTTGGCGGGGTTTCCGTTGCCCAATGCTATCCATGGACTCCTTAGGATTCTTGGAGATGGGGGAGAGAAGAGGTTGGTATACGGAACAGATTATCCCTTCACTCCCGAAGGAGTAGTTATGGGATTGGCAGATCAGATGAAGGAAGGTTTTGAAGAACTGTTCGATGAGGATCAACGCAACGATGTATATTTGAGTAATGCAGCTGGGCTTCTCGGTCTATAACATCATACTAATATAAGATTAGTGATATCTTTGCCCCGCTCTCCGTTGAAGAATTGTAACCTTGGAACAATGAAATTCTACAAGTGAAAGAGATCGCAAGGCTACAATTATGGAGTTACATCACAGGCATTAAGCACTATGATCCCAAACTCATAAACCACTCCTCAGGACTCCTCCTGACTCAAATATCACTTGGCAACGCCAAAAATAGCCAATTAAAGGACGTGTCTATCAGTAACGATCTTGTTGACAGACATAGGGATCACAGAATAGATCCCGCACCAGGGACATGATCTATTAAAAGCATGCCAGCCCCGAATGACGCTGCAACTTCGATATAACCGGCTGTTGCGGTCATAATGATTGGTCCAATATTCTGCCATGTTTCTGAGTCCATCCAAGCTGGCCTCTCTTCTCCTCGGCACATGGCAGTGTGTAAACCTCGTCCAACAAACCATGAGATGGGAGAATGAAGTAGGTATGCAGCGTAAGCATATCTAGGAGACCACAGCCTCCGCTTACCAGGGGCGTTGTAGTTATGCTCCCAGTGCGACATAAAAGCCGGACCTACAGTGGCGAAAGTGAATTCATTCCAGAGAGCAAAGAGTGCCGCATCTGCAGTCCACCCCGACAGTTGCAGTCCACCCTCGGGCTGTGTCCCCGCGTCCTTCTCATCGCCTTCTTTCTTGCTTGTCTTCCTTGCTCTCAACCAGCTGGGAATGAATACAATAGGCATTGTCGCCAGGGAGATGGCACATGCCTTCGCCATGGATAATTTACCGAGGGGGCCAGACTGCTTCTCAAACAGACTCGTCATGCGAGGCTTACCCAAAAGGTAAGCCATGTATCCCAGAAGGTAGCCGTAAACATGTTGAGGGAGATAATACGGCTGAACATTGATAACGGGGAAATGAGAGCCCAGGGGAAACTTGGTGCCTACCAAGAATCTCGTTCCGGCAATGACAAGCCAACCCCAGCGGCACATGTGCCCATAAAGTTTGGCCAAGTTTGTAAACTCTGGCGACTTCGCCCCGCCACTCTTGAAGGCTTGGAGACAGCGCGTGAGCAGGAGGGCGCTGAGATCAAAGACTAGAAGCGTCATGGTATACCATACTGTGCCTGCTCCAGGAGTCTTCCAGCCCTTGAAGTCCATAACAGCTTTCCAATAATCCCTAAGATTCTCATGGAGGTTTCCGGGGCGTGCTGCGATACCCTTGAGCGGCTCCAAGAAGATGGAATACAGAACGGCCGGAAGGCCTAGTCGCAGCAATTTACTCTTGACAAATTCCTTCCATGAGCCTTTCGCAAGTGACTGAGCCGTCAAGTTGCCTGAGAGCCAGAAGAATTGTCCCAGGCCATATGCGTAATGAAAGCCAACATAGGGTAACAGGATTGGCGATACTTTTTCGAAGCTTCCGGGGTGAGACTCTTTGCTGCCACCACCATAGGCTGCTCCGGTATGGTTGATTATGACAATTGTTGTCATGACAACTCTAAGGTTGTCGAGCCAGTATTTGCGGCCCTTGGGCCTCGCGGGCTTGGAGAGTGTCATCCTCGTGGTTGAACCCGAGCAGGTGCTCAGACGGAGACTGTATGAACGATGGCGGCGGTGAGGATTGTACTGGAGATGGACACGGAGATAGGGCCCAAGCTGGCACTTAATTCCAGTGGGTGAATTATAGTGCGTAGAGGCAGCTGGAGTTCATTGAAGGTTCACATTCGCCCCAAGACACACTGCGGAGTCATTGAGGAGATAACGACCCAGAAATGAAAGGAGTTAAGCCCGACCAAGGAAATTCGTATTTTCTTCTGCAAGGGTCCAAAACCCGGATGCCCGATATTGCTTTACCAGGTTGGGCTTCCTCTGGTGGTGATAATTGCACACCCTTGCAAGGGGGCGATTTGGTTCAGCCTAAAATCTCACTAAAAAGGCCCTTGCAGAAATCGGGCTGATGCTAATCCGTTTAAGAGATTACCAAAACGTGGCATCTATTCGGATTTTCACATGTTCGTATTGCAGTTTTAGTCTAGATTCCGAACAGCTCCAATTGGCAATACCCTGTTTACGATAGTGATCTCATCCGTCAGTTATACAACCTCCAAATCTCATCTATCATTGATTCGATGTATGTATTTCACCATGGCAGATCACACGAAGCCACTGCTTGTTATGACATGCACCCCCGGCGCCGGTCATGTCAACCCAATCACTACAATTGCCAAAGTCAGTCGATTACTATTGCACCTTTATTTTATTTCCGCAGACTAACTAAGTAGTAGGCACTTATCCTTGATGGCTACCAGATCACAGCTGTTTCCGCTAGTGGATATCGACAGCGCTTTGAAGATGTTGGGTGTGACTATGTTCCCATTCAGGGCTATGGAGACTATGTAGATGAAGATCGCGAGACAAAATGGCCCGAGAGGGCTACCATGCCGCCTGGGCCCGAGCAGTTTGCTTGGACAGTTGAGCAGAGCTTCGTCAGAGTCATTCCAGATCAACTCGTCGCTGTTCAAAAGGCAATCTCAAAGACCAGGGAAGAGAACCCCGGCAGACCTGTTGTTGTGCTCAACGAATCTGCATTCCTGGGATCACTGCCACTCCTAAAAGGTGCTCGAGGTGTCAAGCCCGACGGCATCATCGGCATTGGTATCAATCCTATATCATTGACAAGCGTTGACACGGCTCCATTTGGGATGGGACTACCGCCCCCAAAGTCCGCCGAGGAAACTGCGCAGTATGCTATGATGCTCCAAGGCCTCAAAGCCATCTTTTCCAAGGCTCAAAACACGTTCAACGATATCATCAGGGAACTTGGAGGAGAACCCGACGATGGTTTCTTCCCTGACGCACCCTACATTTGGCCTGATCGTTTTTTGCAGATGTGTTCTGCTTCGATGATGTATCCCAGAAGCGATGCACCCGCGAGTGTCGGATTTGCAGGAGGTATGCCAAAACTTCCCAGGAACGACGAGCCAGATTTATTATTCAGCCAGTTCCCTTGGTGGAAAGAGGTCGTGGAGAACACTTCTGGCCAAGACATAATATTCGTCTGTCAGGGCACTGTTCGCATGGACTACAACGACATCGTGGTTCCTACGACACAAGCACTGAAAGATCGTCCTAACACTCTTGTCATTGTATCTCTTGGCCAGCACGGAGCTACTCTGGATCCAACTATCTCTATCCCAGGAAACACGCGCGTGGCGGATTACCTTCCTTTCGATGACATACTTCCTCTTTCGTCGGTGTTTGTTGGTAATGGTGGTTATGGGGGAGTTCGTGCTAGTCTTGCGCACGGTACACCTCTTGTAGTTGCAGGAGACAGTGAGGACAAGCCAGAGATGTGCGCCATTATTGAATGGGCTGGCGTAGCTGTTAATCTGAGGACTGGAAAGCCATCTAGCGAGGCTCTTCGGGCTGGGGTAGACCAGGTGCTGTCTGACCCAAATTTTACAGAGGGCGCGAGAAGGATTAAAGCTGATATGGATGCTTCTAATCCTATTAGAGCTATTAAAGAGAAAATTAATGAGGTATTAGAGGCTAGAAGCTGAAGATTTATTATTATGTTATTGTGTTTTTATAAAAGCGATATAAAAGGCCCTATTTAAGGTTATACTTTACCTAGTTTGTCTAGCTTAAGCTAGAAATACTTAGTTCATTTAAGGCCTGTTGTCGGTTATAATGTAAACCCCACAAGACGTCATTATTGCTTCCTTAGGTTACCATGCTCCCTGGTTCGAGATAATTGACTAAAAATCTTATCGGTTATCTTATCGCGGTTGAATCCGAAAGAGGAATAGCTCTCCACTGGCATCACGGAAGATTGGTCAAAGGTTTGCGGACATGACAGTCAAAAACAAAGAGATGCTTGCGAAGGTCAAGACATTAGACTCTATGGTCGGCGGGTTACTTTCGCAATTTGTGTCTTGGGTGTAAGCATCTCGCCTGCCACAGGTATTTTAATGTAGATTGAATCATCATCATTTTCATCATAATCGCTCTCAACACTAGTGGAGAGTTCATCGTTATCGAGACCAACTTAATTGATATTGTAACGTTCGCGTCTGTGGTTCGAAGATAGTGGTGCAAGGGAAGGATGGCTTGTCGGCGACGACTGGGGCTTGGCAGTGACAGTACGTTTGGGCATAGGTTGCAAAGTGCTGAACATGGAACTGTGTAGTAATTGAGGGGACTGTCAAAGGCTACCGGTAGATGGGTGCTCGATCTTCGGGCACGAGGTCTAAAGGCACTAACATTAAATCAGCAACAACAGTAGGTGAAGAAACAGGGTACCTGAGCTTCAGTTGCCGTTGGTGGCGTTAGGCTGAACAAGACAGTTGGCAAGATGGGATTTTTGGAACAGCTTCTCCTATGGACTTAACGATATGGTCGAGGCAACGGAGGATATGTAAGCTCGGTGAATATAAACAACGGTTGTCGGATTGGAATTAGATGAAGTCGTATAGGGGGAGCGGTGTTAGAACGGTTAGGATAATTTTTTCTAGGAGAGGTTTATAAGGATTAGGGTATAGAGGAACATAATGGCTTTTATAACGAACTAAATAAGAGCTATAGCTGTTAAACCCATTAG
>PVPY01001377.1:0-17368 GCA_002982035.1 Fusarium algeriense | reverse complement strand
CCCCTGAACCCTCAGATGAGGAATTGGAAAGCACACTTTGCACCATTGATTGCATCAAGTCATGCAAGATGAGTACAGTCTTCGAGAACATCGCGTAAGTTGTATGATTGTTTTGTCAAAAGCAAACTAACTATTTGAAAGCAATCTGAGCCCGTCCGTAGCTAAGGTCATCGTCGAAACACTCGTTGACCAACTCCCCGAGGATTCCAACACGACCGTAATTAGTGTCAAGCATGAAAGTTTGCCTACATCTCCCACAAATGGTCATGTTCGACCACCGGGGCATATGGAATACGATCCAAGTGTTGCATATATCCTGGAGTTCTGTACACTGTTGGCCTCACGGGATGCAGAATCTATCGGAAGCATGGGTAAGGTTGTTTTCGACACGCTCCAAGGGGTTCTTCGCGATCCGGGTCGATACCATGCCATCACAGTTTCGCGAGCATCGTTCTACGCTCTGAAGCTGCTCAATATCAGCTACGTAAGTTCTCAAGCAATCGCGGTGAAATTGAAGTTAACAACATAAGGATCATGACTTTGTGAATGTTCCGTTCCTGCTTCATACGATCTCGACATTGCCGCAGGAAGCATTAGGAAAGAACTCGGATCTTGTGCTGCAGGGTCTTTCGCTTTGCATTGAGGAGTCTGGCCCATTGAAACGCGAAATGATGACATCTCCCGACTTCTGGGCCATACTGCGTGCCTTGGCTCAGCGACCTGAGTCAGCGGCACTCGTTTTCGAGATTTTAGAGAAGGGGATTGCTGGAACTCCCCCAGCTATTATGGCAGATAATTACGAGGCAGCAATCTCCCTTCTCAATGATTTTGCTTCTGCTGCTAGCCCCCGACAACCTAATATGCAGACCCGAAGCCCCAGGCCCCAGAGGCCAAATCCATCCAAGCAAGACAAAAAACGGTGGGTGGTTGCAAGTCCCGGAATATTAATAATATACTAATACAATTCCATAGCAATGCGGAAGCGATTAGCAGAGGATCCAAGGCGGTCGGCATGCTTTATAACATGACGGATCGAATTCCTCATCTAATGCAACAGTCTCAACTTGAGAGTAGCGAAGGTCTGCTATTCCCCGGAAAGCTGTTTCCCCATTACTATGCTAACCAATCCACAGCTTGGTCTGCATATTGGCTGCCGATTTTCCAGGCTTTGACCACGCAGTGTGCAAATCCCTGTAGAGAAGTGCGACAACTTGCCTTCTCCGCCCTTCAGCGATCTCTCCTTTCCCCGGAGTTGACCTGCAGCGACCCTAAAGAGTGGACTGCCATTTTTGGCAAGGTTCTTTTCCCGTTAATTATTCAGCTACTCAAACCCGAAGTCTTCCTGTCCGATCGAGATGGAATGAGTGAGATGAGAGTGCAGTCTGCCTCCCTTCTTTGTAAGGTATTCCTCCAGTACATGGTGCTCCTCTCAGAGTGGGACGGTATGCTGGATCTCTGGATCAAAATCATCGAGATCATGGACCGTCTTATGAATAGTGGGCAAGGCGATAGTCTTGTAAGTCAACTCACCCCGCTTCGTAATGGTTCAGCCACTGACAAACAGCAGGAGGAGGCTGTTCGTGAGAACCTCAAGAACGTGCTGTTGTTTATGGCCAGTAGCAAGTATCTTGTGTCACCTCACAAAGATCCGTCAAAGGACGAACTTTGGTCAGAAACCTGGAAGCGCATAGATCGATTCCTACCTGAACTCCGGGGCGAACTTGCGCTGGATGAGCCCCCAAACGAGAATAAGATAGCCGATCAGGCTGTTGCTTTGACAACACAGCCTCAGAAGAAGGATGAAGAGATCGAAGAAAAGACTGAGGATACAGAAATCCCGGTTGCTGAGGAGCCAGCCACGAAAGAAAAGGTCGCTGAAGAGTAAAATTTGTCATCAACTGGAGAAGACCGGGAAAAGCTGGACAGTCATCGAGACGCTGTCACCAATGTATATCTGCAAATTGGCGTCCGGATGGGATCTACTATGCACTTTAGATGTGTACTCGACGGAGAGCTTTGTACAAACGTCGAATAGAAGCCGTTTTAAGCTTTAGATTAGCAGATGTTTAAACGCTTGGGATAAAAACGCGGCTCAAATGGCTCAACTGGAGTTCATCTATCAGTACCGAACAACTATACAATATGTCCAGTTTGAAAATTAATGACTGAGGATTGGGCTTCATTATAGTAGATTTGTGAAGTCGGAGGTCAGATTGATATTGGATGTAGAGTTTGAAAGTCGATTTCGTCACTAAATTTACAGTGGTTTTGTTGATGCGGGCCTACTAGCCTTAGTCAATTGGCCTGGTATGACTAGCACTGTGCTGCTGGCTCGAAGCTCCATTCTTCAAAGCAAATTCACCAAGACGCTCTGACTCAACTAACCTTAATATTGGGATGTGCCTTCAGCGTATATCAATGAAGAGCACCTCACGATTCAATACAACCATTCAGGATTGTTGAGAAAACCAGATGGGGCTTGGTTGTCACTTGAAGCGAACCAGCCAAATCAACCGACTCTTGCTGCTCTCAATATCTTTTTGTCTTCCTTGCGCAACGGCCCCACCTAAATGCTCAAACGCTCTCTGCGTCTTGCAATGAAGAGGAATCTCGACTCATTTCTCAAGGAACAATATTCGTTGGCTTCTAGCTCAGTCGCGGCCCCGATCACGCCCTCTTCTAAAGCTCTTGGACCGCCTACCAAGATTCCCAAGTCTAACATGGTAACCACCACCATTCAACTCACTGCCAAGGAGCAGCAGCTCCGCCTTCTGCTTCTCGATGTCGCCAAAGCCATAGATGATTCCGGACAAGCTCCAGAGCCTATTGTTCTTCGTTGGGCTGGTGGTTGGGTACGCGACAAGCTACTTAATATCCAAAGCCATGACATCGATGTGGCGATCAACGCCATGACAGGCGTCCCCTTTGCTCAAGCCATGTGCGATTATTGTGAACGTCTAGAAGCCATGTCCAAGCACAATATCGGCCCTGCAGATATTGGAAGCCTTCACAACGTTGCGCGTAACCCCGAAAAGTCCAAACATCTCGAAACGGCCATGGTGAAGATGTTTGGGCTGGATCTTGATTTCGTCAACCTCAGAAAGGAGACCTATACTGAGAACAGTCGAAACCCTCAAATGGAATTCGGTACGGCTGAAGAGGACGCACGCCGCCGCGATGCGACTGTGAACGCACTCTTTTACAATCTACACGACGACCGTATTGAAGATTTTACGGGAGGACTTGCAGATATGGAAGCTAAAATCATCAGGACGCCGTTGGAACCCTTTCAAACCTTCATGGACGACCCTTTGAGGGTTTTGCGGCTGGTTCGTTTTGCTAGCCGGTTGCAATTCACAATTGACGCCAACACGCGCAAATTCATGGCAGACCCAAAAGTCCTTGACGCACTACGTGTGAAGATCAGTCGAGAGCGAGTCGGCGTAGAGCTTGAGAAAATGCTGAAAGGTTGTTACGACATCTTGCTTTTGACGATTTATACTAACTTCTAGGTAGGAGCTCACCCTTTCGAAGCGCTCAAACTCATTGATGACCTACAACTCTTCGCTGCAATCTTTACCGATCCAACCCAGGAGAATCTCCCAGCTCCCGATATATCGCGGTGGGGTGTTGCTTACACTTGCCTTGATGATCTTCTCAAAGACCGAGATTCTACTTCTATTGCTAGCCAGCTCATCACTTCCACGGACGCCTCCTACTCTGCTTGGAACCTTGCGGCGCTCTGCCCCTGGATGACGATCGAAGAGCCTCCAAATCCGCGTAGAAAAGCAAATGCTCTCCCTCTTGTGGCCGTTGTCGCGCGTGAAGGCTTCAAGGCCCCAAACCGTTTGTCGAGCATTGTTGCTGTTTCACACCGCAACCGTGAAGAGATATTGAGGTTGAAAAATGCCGTTTGTAATGGAGAGCCCTACATTCAAGAACGAGATCGTTTCGGTATGGCAATCCGAAAATGGGACACCCCCGCCGGTACCTGGAGGCTACAGGTCTTGAATGCATTACTTGTCGAAGCTTTGGAAACCCTCGAGGGATGGGACCGTGAAGGCTCAGAAAGTAAGGTTTATGCAGTTTCTCGTTCTCACATACATCTAATTAACCTGTTTTCAGAACAAAGTCGTTTCTTAGCAAGCTGGAAGAGCTTCCTCGACCACCTTGCCAAGCTGGATGTCTATGAAGTTACGTCCCTTGAGAAACTCCTCGATGGTGGAAAACTGGCGAAAGCACTCGGTGGTATCAAACCCGGAAAATGGACAGGCCCGGCTCTAGAAGTATGTGTTGCATGGCAACTCCGCAACCCTGGTGAAACAGATCCAACAGGTGCGATAGAAGAAGTACAACGACGAAGAGAAGAGCTTGGGATACCGTGAGCAAGGAGATAGTGTCTTTCCCGAGATGATGCCTTTAGAGACATACCTACCTGGCAAGGCTTCAGCCAAACATTCATTATCTAGGCTGAGTGAGACCTTAGGCTAGGCTACCTTGACTGTATTGTTGAATGCACTTATGGCAGACCAAGATACTCCAGCTATTTATACATTCAGCGTGAGATAGGTTTAAATAGGGATAAGCTGACCCTTCAATGGAAATGAAAAATGAAGGTAATTATCAAAAACTTGACAAAGAGCGTGGTGAAGCTGAGAAAGTTGATTGAGGATCATGGGAGTAGGTTGTTCGCTGACAGTGTTAAGTAAATATACTCTGACACTGTGAGCGGGTCCAGTTCTAGGCATTCTGTCGCAAGGCTCAATCGCTCGCTGGTTGTTACTCCTACTCACCAATACTCAATTGACGACAACGATCTCTAGTTATCTGAACACCCTCTAGGTAATGTCAGCTACGGCCTCCAAACCCACACTCGATGGTCCAGAAGGACTGCTCAGTCCTTCAAATACCTCACTGTTATATGAAGTCTCGGGTAAGTACTTGGCTTAACGTGAACTTCAAACAGCAGAAACTGACTGGTGCCCAAACTCACAGGTAGACCAGAACCTTTTAGTGCAGGGACTGAAGGTGTAATATCTTCGTTGGCTGAATCCAACGACGTGGTGCGCTTTTCTGCCTCTGGCCCTGTCTGGCCTGAATAGATGGCGACAAGCTAACAATGGCTAACTTCAGGATCTTCGCCAAGCTGTTCTCGTTGTAATTGCGTATATCTCATCTTCGGAGGACAAGAACTTGAACAAAAGCCAGTTGGAGAGGCTTACGACGGCCATCAGTGGGAAAGCTTTGAGGTTGGAGAATGACAATGGTACATCAACGAGCACAACTCTAACACTTGTTCAAATTGTATTAACATCACGAAGAACATTCCGAACTCGTCACAGAAGCAGCTGTTGCCAGCCTCAGTATATTATGCTCGAAGCATTCCGTTATTCTGGACCAGGATACCCTGTTGAAGCTCACAGCTGTTACAGATTCTCAGGATCCATGGACCACTGCGAAAGCTGCAACGACAGCCTCGAAACTTTTATCTGAACAACTCCAGGCCGAAGATCTGACCGACTTTATCGTCAATACTGTTTTACAAAAGTCACTCAAGCCACTGTTCATGAAATCATCTTCGCGGATCACAGCCTCAGGCCGACCTTTACAATATACTAATGTAGACGATCGGTCCCGACCTGTCGAAGTGCACCCATGGAGAACCCAGGCACCTTGGGCGGAAGCTACAATACAATGGACAGTAAGGATGTCTACGGTAAGTATTGTCAGTGGATATATGATTGATGCTGCTGACACCTGCTGGTAGACATCGCTCGTTCAACAGCACTGGCCGCTTTTTTTGCCGGTCCTGTTGGCACTGGTGGAAAACGAGTCCATCGACGTCAAGGTGAGAGGTTTGAGGACCACAAGGGATTTTATTATTAAATGCCCATCTCAAGTGTTGCAAAATACAGGCATAGGCCGTTTGTTTGCAGATGTCACATTTCCCCTTCTACTCTATCTTCCCAGTGTCACCCCAGAAGATCAATCTACGACCATACTCATCCCGGCTTACGATGTGCTTATCAAGCTGGCTGAGTCCACTGGCAGTACCAACAGCATTGAGCGTCGCCGGTTCTATGACAAGATCCTGAGAGATGGTGTGCTCGCAGGCTATTTCCATGCTTCTCAGCACACTCGCATAGTGCAAGTTCTGTTGCAGAAGACAACAGCAGTAATCAATGGTCTGGGTATCTATACAATCAAGCATCTCACTGTGTGTGACCCCTATCCACACAAAACGCTTTGAACCATCGCTAACACGTTATTTCAGCATCTCCTTTCGATGGCGTCATCCGTCATGACGGACCCCTTTGCAGTCTCGTATCCTCCGACTCTGGTAGCAGCGACACAAACACTACAAGCCATCATTACCAATGCGTGGCCTCGTATCCGAGAAGCTGAACATATGGAGAACATTATCCGAATTCTATCATTATGTTGGTTGAATGTCTCTGAGGAGATTGAGCATGGGGTACCTCAAACTTCAGGAGATGATATCCACGCCTTATCACGAGAATTGGCGCGCACAGCCCGGGCTTTACAGACCCTTTGGGAGCAGGACGCAAGCATACGCCCCGCGAAGCTTAGTGAAGCCCTACATCAAGAACCGCGATTGTCCGATCTTTTCCCCGAACCTCTGGCTTGAAGGATGGGGCAACCGTTACCAAAGCTTAGTCCAGGGGCTGTTGCTTAAAGAATGATTTTCCACGCAACCATTTCCTATAGGCTTTGTATCGTTTCTTCGGACCATCTTCCTCGGTCACTGTTAAAGGATTTTCCCCCACTTTGAGCAACTCAGCGTAGACGTCAATCTCTTCTTCAGTTCCTTTGACCATCAAACCTTCATCTTGCCAGTCACCGCTCACATACTCCTGATACTCAGACGCATCGACATCAATAGGCGTGTCACTCGAGATGACGAGAGGGAGGTTCTGAGGATGTCGAATGTATCGCTCATAATCTTCGGATTCCTGCTCGGTAACAGACGGATTCAGGGAGTCATGAACGGCTTTGGTGAAAGTCCATTGTGCAGCCTTAGACTTTTCGAGAGCTGTTGGCTTCGTCTTTGGGCTATGTTCAGATGCTTGCACTGGTTGGTTCGTGTCCAGGTGCAGAGAGTTGGCGAGAGCACCTTTATCTTGAGCAGGTTGCAGCCAACGCTGGAGCGAAATACCTTTCGCCGGTGACCGGTCAGAAGCTGTGTCTGATACCCCATTTGTTCCAATAGCCACTCGCGAAGTTGACACATTTCCGTGCGAAGGTGCCTCTTTCTTCGACTTCTTTTTGTCACCGTGATCGACCTCGTTGTCGGTGCGAACTCGGAAAGGGCTAAGATCATAGCGGCCATCTTGGGTAGATTTGAGTGGAATGTACTTGATAGTCGAGTTCATCTTGTAGGCAAACATTTTGGGGAAGGAAGAGAGGGTCGATGGCCTGTAATACTCAAGCCAATAGTCATCAAAAAATTCAATCGGATGCGCACGGGCAATGTCTTTGCTAGGTACATATGGAGGAACCGTTCGTTCCTGTAAGTGAGCCGGAGCGTACCAATTGATGTAGTTGTGCTTCAATCTAACGGACCAATCTCGTGGATCAGCGTGATGAAGATAATAATCAGTTGCCAAGTCCCACAGCATAGGCTGGCCCTGAGTGAAGATGTAATTGCCAAGGAACAAGTTGTAGGCTTCCTGACGCTGACTGTCCAGGAAAGAGTTGTTGTAATATCGCTTGAAGCTCTCAATCATATCTCGTGAATGACTTGTCCACTGGTTGATCTTGCGATAAGTTTCCATAGTATTGACCAGCTGTGAGCCGCCGTACTGTACAGCGATGGTATCACCATGGTCATGCCACATGTGAGTGAACAAATTGACAGCATCGGTGTCGTATTCGACAGATGTATCCTCGAGAATCCCAAGGGCATGTAATTGGTGGCCTAGTGCTCTCTTACCAATGACAAACTGTGCAGCATTGGTGCGGTCCAAGCAATCAATGCAGTTTGTTCTGGCCACTCCATTCTGTGCTGTCATGGGGCTCGTCAGACCGTCTCCATTTTGGAAGAAGCCTGTAGTAGCGAGAACCGACTCTGCAATAAGTTCGAGGTTCCCAATAACATCCCCACCACGCACTTTTGATGCGCGACTCATGTCCCATGCTTTATGAATTATTTTCTTATCCTTAGGCAGGAACTGGTTGAGATAGTTGATAGCATGCGTATACTCTTCTAGGAGCTTAGATTCACGAGGTGTCCGCTCCTTAGACTTGATGAGGTTAACAACATAGATTGGCGCACCGTATCGCTCGAACAGGTTATCGAAGTGCAGAGCGGCAGCGCCGTAAAACGGATCAACCAAGTTAAGCTCAATCGGAGGTTTGGGTGTGACACCAGTGCTGTCCTGTGTCCAGTAAAGTGGAATACTCCCTCTGTGTTGAACATAAGATGTGTATTGTGGGCTGCAGTATAGTTGAGGGCCAGGTGCATGAAAAGATGTAGTAAGTGATTCAGCTACGATTTGTTCCGTCTCGACATCGTTGGCAACGTAGCCCTAGGAATGTCAGCGAGCGAGCGAGCAAAATAGGCTGGATGCTAAAAACAGAAAGCAACAACCACTTACAAGATCGTTGGCTCCGCGTTTCAAGAAGCGAGCACCAGCAAAGTAGCGCGAACGTCTTGCGATGACGGTAATGTGTGCAGTACGTCCATAGATTGATAGGGCTGTCAACAGTCAGAACAGACCATCGGAGGCGGAACGGCATTCGTATCTGTATAACTCACCCGCTTGGTCAATGTATCCATGAATAATTGGACGACACCAGTCATAGGGGTCTCGAAGAGCGGCGACGGCAGGCTGTAGTAGATAGTCGTTCCACACAAACATGGAGTTGAAATCTTCATCCTCTGGCGGCAGCATTCCCTTGGCTAGAGCATCGCGCTCCCGAATAATATTATGTTGCAGAGTCCGCGTAACATCGTAAGAATAGCTGTAGTAGAAAGAACGAGTCAAATCGAGGTTATTCAAGATGCCAAGGAATCGTTGCTCCTCCGTGTTGCGGGCGTCTGGCTTGAACTTGGCGGGAGTAAGAGGAACAAGCTCAGTACCCTCGATCTGATATATGTAATGCCCTCCAACCATAGCGACAGTGCTCTTTTTGGTGATAAGCAGCATATAGTATGGCCCGGTAAACTTGATAAAGCCAAGGAGACCCCATGTGGTGCAACGAAGCTTGATGCCGCCGGTGCCTCGGTTGCCATCATCTATTGTATCCAGCAATTGGTTCATCTCTTTCAAACTGTAAACAATCTTGTCATCTGTCACGTTGAGCTCAGCGCCCTCGGTGGTCCGGTCGATCTTGAGGATTCGATAGCGCTTTTCACTAACATCGACACCAACGATGTAATAGCGACTGGCCGTTTCGTACAGGCTGAACTTGTGCATCTTGTAAACCAGGCGATCAGGAACACGGTCATCAAAGGTGTCTGGGAACGCGCGTGTGGATGGATCGGGACTCGTTGTTCGTATAAATGGCTTCGCTACAGCGGGCTCGTCATCATTGTCGTCCTCACTGATCGTGGGACCGCCAGCGGCGTCTGAAGACAAGGGACTTCCCGCGCCATTGTTCTGTAGCGAAGGGAAAACAGGTGCATCGCCGTTCGCGTCGTTGGTGGTCGGAAGAGCGTCTATTTCGGGGCCTGAGCTGAGCGCGTCCGGAACACCATACTCAGACATTCTGATAAATGCGTGTCATGTCCAACAAGACCGCCAAGGCTAGCTACCTATATCGTGTCGTGAGGGAAGATGTTCTAACATATAAAATGGCGGCTCGCTTCGATTTGGTCAGCGGATTGCATTTGCCGTTGTCGGGACATAAAATGTGATGTTGAAATTGAACACGAAAATGGGCTCTAAATGAGAATCAATACGGGTGGATTTCAGAGCTCAACCCATGTAAATAAACCCCACATCTCAGATGACGTTGTAAGTGTCGAGTGCCGGTCACATGTGGACACTCTGCACACGAAGACTAGAATTACCGTCTTACAAGCAAGCAATCGACGTGGTGCAATTTGGAGTGCCCGACTTAATCTCTTAAAGGCCACTGCCCCGGATTCTGCTGGTCTAAACAATAGGTACTTGGATCAGATAGGTGCGTGCCATCTCAATTTCCCTGTTGCTGATTGGCAAATCATTATTGTTTATTTCACCCACTTGAGGCTCCTCGATGGCCTGGATCTAGCGTCCTTATGTCGGCTCATGGGCTTGCCGATCTCGTAAACTAACAGCAACTAACACAGCAGCTCTTGCAGCTCTCGTGCTGGGGTAAAGCTAATGTTGTCTAATCTAGCCTCTTGGCTTAGGCGAGCTATCCGCTTCTCGTGGTCGTGGTAGATCTGCCATGCAGTCATAGTTACAGTAAGGTAGGTACCTGTACCGTACAAGGACCTTTATCAGAGGAAATCAAACAATACGCGACATTTCAAATCGCAAGTCACTTGTAATCTTGCAATAAGATAACTTGGCATGTTACTGAATACAGTCGCCACTCACTACAACCCTCAACATTTGCCCACCGACTGCAGTCGTCGAGCATGACTTTGCCTACAATACCAGTCTCGGTAGTCCATTATTATTGCTCTGTGCTTATCATCACACATGATATGTTCCCATCCATGCCTGGCAATTTGCCACTGTGGCTGCATAAGTCTTGTTATGTCTGTCAGCTATTTGCCGAGCTGAGCTACCAACAGTTCGTGTCTCCCGACACTTATCCAATTGCCTTCTTTCAAGGGCCACCACCACGCCTCGAATAGGTTCGTGTCGTCTTAAAGCTACCTAGCAGCTCGATAACCAGAGGCCCCGGCAACTTCTTGAGGCAATGAACGAGATAGTCACGGTACCTTTGTCTAGCTTGCCTGTTAGCCATAAGGGTTACGACAACGACCACCTTTGACTTTTGCTTCCAATCAAGGGCCTCAGACTATTGCTAGATGCTGGCCGATCCTACACTCCCTCGTCATCGTGGTCAAGCTATTTGTTCGACGGCGGCAACCTCCTCAAGTGTCCCTCAACCAACCCTTTGTATTGTGACCATCACGCTGACGTCAATGGCCTTGATGGTCTAAATCTAAGCCACGTCCACCTGTCTTCTTACGTAGCATTGGCTGTATCTCTACAACATATGTGCCACTGCAAGCGTCAATCTACAACTGCGCTGGTCTAACCTACCTACCCATCTAAGGTCTGAGCAGCGGTGTTCAACTTGCGGGGTAATTAGACCCTCCATAGTCCATTGATACTTCCCGTGCCAGTATATAAACACCCCGTCGTCAGACGTCGTGATTGTGGCCTCTTGAGTTCTCTTCCTTATCAACTACCTAAACCCGAATAAATCATAAAGCATTTGATATTACATATTTAGTTCTTGCTACTCTTAAAACTTTGCCTCATCACCTCACTACTTAAACCAGCCTTTCACTCCTCCAACGCTCAGTGATGGAGCAACCCATTAACACCCAAGAGGGTACCACGCAGCCCTTGAATGAAACGCCTGTTGTTGGCTCGCCTCCCCAGGATCGCAGAGCAAGCGATGCCGCACAAGACCGAAGAATGAGTGATGAATGGGGTACGTACAGTATCTTCCAAACTGGTCGTGTAATGGCAAGTAACTAATGAGATGTATAGATGCGTCAAAGGTACCCCCTAGTCGTTTCCAAAAACGCAAGGGATCCATCTATGCTACGCCAGGATCCCGCGATGGCCATGTCGACAGGAATTACCAGGACAAATACTGGTCCAAGATGACTGAGAAGAACTGGGGTAGCAAATAAGCCTCCACAGTAAGGGTTGGGGGATAGCAGGAGTTTGGTTTCACGATTGCGGAGTTCATAACTGTAAGATGGAGATTGAATATGGAAAATAAGGGAATACTTCATCATGGACAAACGCGTTGCACGTCCTACTATGCAATAAACCTAAATCAGACATTTCACCTACGCCTGCCCTTCATTCATCAATGCCATCAATCTCGATGGCGTCGGGATTCGAAGTGACAGTCGCTGTAGCCTGGGTGCCCCCAACAGCACCTGTGCTGGCTGCCACAAATCCCTGTGGTGCCCTCGACTGCCTTTCCAGTGCTGCCATGGCATCTGTTACCTCGGCATCGTCCGCCCCTCCAGGACGACGCTGACTGCGTGCAAGGGCTTGGGATGCAATAAAATTAACATCAGTGTTATATTGCGCCTGAACACTTCGCTTGATACGCAGCATCTCTTTGAACGTGTCCTCGTTACCATGCTGCACCTCAAACTGCTCCCACTTCGTCCAGAAATCAGGATTTGTGCGAGGGTCACAGAACTGCGATGCATGCCCATAAATGGCGCGAGCCCGGTCAATCTCTCCCAGCCTCTTCTCCATGTCCGCAAACTTAAGGCACATGTCCTTAGCTTCGGCATCAGGAAGAGCAGCGATAGCCCTCTCGTAAATTGGTCTGGTCGATGTCAGGCCAAAATTGGAGGCAGATTTGGTGATGTAGAAGTTGAACATATCAGCCCGATCTTCATCTGCAACTGCTCGTGTAGCCCGCTCGTAGATACGCATTGCGTGCCGGGCAAGACCACGTTCTTCTTCCAAGTTGCCATACATGAGGTATATCGTCTTTGCGAATTTTGGGGGACAATCCTCCACAGCTTGCTCAAATAGATCGCGAAGTCGTTCTATCCCAATCTTTCGATCAACAGCCTTGGTGAGATACAAGTTCCAAAGCTCAAAAGCAACGGGGTAGCTGAAGAGGTCCAAGCCACGCTCATAGATCTTGAACGATTCCTCATAATACTTGTGCTCCTCAAGCAAGTTGGCATAGTTAACAACAGTCTGAGGTGTTGCAATTCGAAGCTCAAAGATTCGTTCATAAACCTTTTTAGTCTCATCTAAAGTAGACACGCTTTCAACGAGGTCCACATAGAAACTCCAAAGTTTCCAGCTTTTGTGGACTCTTTGCTGTGGTGACAGGCTCTCGTCGAAATAGTCCACAGTGGACCGCTTGGGTGCCTGAACTGCTTTGGCCATGATCCGGACGGCATCGTCGAAGTTCTCGTTTCGTAACTCCATTTCGGCCCATTCAATCCACATGTCAGCGAGCTCTGCCACCGATTTGAAAGGCACCTTAATGGCCTTCTCCATGATGACCCGCGCGTTTCTTAGGTCACCTCCTCGTTCATAAAACTTGGCGTAATTGGCCCAGAGCTGATGAAATGCACCAACGGCGCGTTTTGGCTGGATGGCCGCAATCGCATCCGTGTATGTCTGAGCGACCTCCTTCTTGTTGTCACCCCAAAGGGCGACTCTCTTTTCCCATTCTGGAACGTTGTTTGGGTTCTGCCTGAGTAGGACGTCATTCAAAAGGAAGGGTCGCCTGTCCATGAGCTGTTCAAAGCGCATCATTCTGATGTCCAGCTCGAAATCGGCATTTTCGTCTTCTATCCCCTTCTCAGCCCTTGCAGATGCGACTTCCATGAGAGCACCGATGATAGACTCCTCAAACTCGATGTAAGCCTCGAATATCAGTGTGAAGTCTCTCACTGTCATGACCGTGGTGATACCCTCTTCAAAGACATCACGAGCCCTTTCGAAGCTGCCTCTTCGGATCCAATAAGTAGCCAGACCAGACCACAGCTTCCCTCTTTGGTCGGCAAATCTGGCGATACCACTTCGGATTATGCGTTCGGCGTCGATTCCGGTTTCGTATCCTGTCTCGATTTCGGCGGCGTGTTCAACAAGAAGATCTACCATCTCACTCCAGAGTTCGTAATGGCCTTTTCCGTGCTTGCTGTTGAACCTGGCGTTGTTAAGAACATCTATATATTTCAGCGCGGCCTCGGTGTAAAGACCCGTTTGAATAAGCAATTCAATAAAGTCCTCAGCATCCTCAGGGTGCACCTGCATGTAGCGTCGCCAGATTTTCACGGCAGTTTCCCCAGCGGCTGAGTTTGCGAATGGGCGATAAAGAGCCCAGATGCGGTTGTGCTGGGTTATGGGAAGAGCTCTTAGAGCTCGGTCGAATATTCTTCGGGTAAGAGTAACGAGTGGTTGTTTCGTTAAGAACTTGAGATACATTTCCCATATCCGTGGCATCTTATGCAGTAAATTAAGGGCCTTTTCGAAAAGAGCGTTGACTTTGCGATATTCTGCAGCGAATAATGCTGGATTCAGCTTGGCGACGTGCTTGACTCGAAACGAGAGGTACTAGACTATGTCAGCCTTGAGCATTGGACAAGCCTTTAAGTGACATATATCGTACCAGTTTCCATAATTTGTATGAACGTGGCAGTTGTGCACAAGCCCGCTCCATCACATACGTCTGTTCAAGGATGGTACCATGATGTGTTTTAAACTCAATATATGCCAGCCAGGGCTTCACACTGCCAGGGTCACGAAGAATATCTTGCTCGTAAACGGAATCCTCGTTAGACTGATAGAGTCCGGTGTTAGCTTACCGTCATATGTGATGCAACATGTGTTTGTGTACTTACCACGAGATGCAGCTGCGGCTGCCTGCGCGCCCCATTCAGGGAGGGAATGATGGGAGCCATAGCGATGATGGAGTTTTCCAGGTTGCGAAGGAAGTGACTGAAGAAATTTCGCGAAGATAGCGGTAGACTCGGATCAACGTAAACCGTACATCGTCAAGGCGGCTGGAAATGTCAAAGGACGTCGCTCCGAAAGCCGTGATCTCCTCCGTATAGGCCAGAGTCTGGCCGAAGGCGCCAGTTTAAGCACCGCGAATGTTTCCGAGTCCGTATGTGCTTCGAAGGGCGAAAATTGGGGAATATCAACGTCGCTGAATACTTGAAAGATGAGAGAACGCGAGGTTGGTGTATTTTTCTAAAGCCCGCGACGCCCAGGTCTCATTTTAGAAACGAGCCACTGCCTAAACTGTCAAAGAGTGGGGCTTCCACTCCTGTCCGCTTACGTTATGACTTTTATGCTGCCCAGCAACTCTGACGAACATCTTGGGGGTGCTTTCCACCCTGTTAGCGTCTCGGCTCTGTGACGACGACAGATACCTTGAGACAGCCTGAAGCGAGACAGCTTCAAACTCTAGCCACCACTTTCCTACAACCAAAACACAACCTACGCGGATTATCAAGTATTGTCCATCAGAATGTCTGGGGCTAATGTAGGTCAAAGCTTTGGCTCTCTTTGAGACGAGTAGTGGGAAATGCTGATGAAGGTAACCTAGGATCGCGAAGCCGTCTTTCCAACCCGGCAGTCGCTGGGCATCATGAAGGCAAAGCTCAAGGGGGCAGAGACTGGCCATAGTTTATTGAAGAGAAAGAGTGAAGCTCTGACAAAGTATGTGCATAGCCCCCATGCCCGCTCATCGGTTGTTGCAGTCGGCTAACATGAATGAAGACGATTTCGAGGTTCGTATTCCCAACATCTCTTGATTGCACATGAAATGTTTCTCTAGCGTGCTAATATCCGATGATATAGAAATCACTAGGCGAATCGACGAGGCGAAACGAAAAATGGGACGAGTTATGCAAATTGCGGCTTTCTCGCTGGCAGAAGTGACATACGCCGTTGGTGGTGATATTGGCTACCAAGTGCAGGAATCCGCCAAGTCTGCTCGATTCCGTGTCCGTACAAAACAAGACAACGTCTCAGGTGTTCTCCTCCCAGCTTTCGAAAGCTACCTTACCGAGGGTAACAATGACTTTGGTCTGACAGGTTTGGGCAAGGGAGGACAGCAGGTTCAGCGATGTAGAGAAACATATGCCCGTGCTGTTGAGGCTCTGGTTGAGCTGGCTAGCCTACAGACCGCGTTTGTTATCCTTGACGAGGTCATCAAGGTGGTCAACAGGCGAGGTGAGTCGCGCAATCTGTCGAGATTCGTGATGATACTGATTGCCATCTTAGTCAACGCGATTGAGCATGTCATTATTCCCAGGACCGAGAACACTATTAAATACATCAACTCTGAGCTTGACGAGCTTGACCGCGAGGAGTTTTATAGACTCAAGAAGGCAGGCTCTGACATCATATCATCCATGGAAATGCGTCTGACAGATGACAGGTTGCGAACAAGAAACAGCGAGACACCGCTGCGGCAGATGCTGAAATGAAGGCAAGGCGTGAGGCGGAAGCCTCCGAGCAAGGTGGAGACAAACCCCAGAAGGATGATTCGACGTCTACAGATGTTCTGGGTGCCGATGACGACGAAGATGTTATTTTCTGATAGACGTGAGCCACGTTCAAACTTTAGGACGAACAGGTGGTCATGGAAGCACGTTGTAGTACGAGAGATAGTTCGCCGCGCGTTGCGCTTACCATTGACTGAGTATTCATAGGCCAGCACCATGGCCTTATTAATTTACATGAAGACAAAATTCTATCCCTTAATAGTACCATCCAGTCTCACTGTCGCTGGTACGTGACCTTGATGGGCTTGTCTCCTAATTGCAATCCAGATGTGTTCTCCTTCGCCGTTATAGCACCCTGTTCCGCTTCGTACTCGACGAAGGCAATACCACGGCGGCCAGGTACCAGTCTGACTTCTCGGAAACCATCAAATCGGCCGAATACACTGGTTAGAGCCTCGATATCGTAATCTTCTGGGAAATTCTGGACGAAAAGAATCTTGTTGGGAGGGAGGAACTCGTCAAGCACACTGCTGGATGCTGCAGCGCTGGTGGACTTTAGGCCTGATGATTTCGCGGCCTTTGTGGGTCGACTGTCGTTAACTGCGCCAGAACCTCGCTTGTTAATTTGTCTCTGCTCTTCTGCAGCTTCGAGAGCCTTGCGTTTATCTGCATGTCGCGACGCTATTAGCAAGGGAGTAGGAAGTGGAACTGAATGCCTCGTACCTTTCTCAGCCTGTCGATGCCGCTTGTGCTGCTGAAGCTCTTCTTGGCTTCCATTCAACTCGATCGTCTTATCGCTCTTCGTTCGCGCGAAAGCCAGTTTCATCGGCTTGCCGAAAAGCTCAAATCCGTCAATTTCATTGATGGCATCTTGTGCGCTTTCGTGATTATCAAATACAACGAAAGCTTGCCCTTTAGCGCGCAGATTCTTCTTCGCTACAATGTCAACGACGTTGCCAAATTCCGAGAAGATTGTTCTCAGAGCATCTGTCAACGAATCAAGCTTCACGCGCTCTTCGAGATTTTGAACGTAGACACTAAATCATGTCAGCAGTTATCCTTCACGTGGTGTCGGAGTGCAATGACACGCACGTGGATATAGGCGAGTTAAAAGCCATAATGGATGTTGATGCAGGAAAGAAAGGACCGAAAGTAAGTCCTAAAGAAGAGAAATATTAAATTGAAGGATTTTGTGGGCCTTTATAATATATTATAGTTCCTTAC
>PVPY01001373.1:0-10671 GCA_002982035.1 Fusarium algeriense | reverse complement strand
TTATAAGATACTCTATTTTATGCAATTTATATTTAGGCTATAACTAGGGGCTATTTACTTATAATTAAAAAGCCAACTAAGGATAAAGCCAATAGGCAAATAATAATATTTATATATAACTGCTATTACAACTACCCTATTGCTTTATAAGGGCGGAAATAAAAAGCAAATACTAAAACAATAGGCTGCGAATTACTAGCTAGTAGGCAAAGGGTCCCCTAATAAGACTAACTGGTTTCTATATTACCGTTCTGTCAAACGGTTCGCGCTATACAAGCATAGCCTAGTAACGACATTACTGCCCATCCGGTATGTTGAGACGATATGACTAAGATGGTCCGATTTGCTAGTTGCTAGGATGTAAATACTATGTAAGGAGCTGTGCTCACATGTAACTTAGAACTAACAATAATATACTCAACCCTTTTTTTTTTTTTTCACTCAACACGGTACTATAAGGATACTTCTTAAAAAAGATATATCTTAATTACCGTGCTTCCCAGATGCCAGTATAGCTCCGGGTTAAATTAGGGCATGCATATATATGCCAAAACACTAACATAATAGTAACACAGCAAGATATCTAAATAGTATTATAGGTGCCATATGAGAAGTTTGCCAGGGGATAAAATAGCATTAATACGTTTGCTAGTTAACTATTTATAGGAGGATTCTATAATTAGTTCTAATAGTTTAGATAGCCAAGTTAAAGGTGTTCTATTTGCCCGTCCCGCGATAAAAATGACTGGTTAGGCAGTTTTAACAAAGCCATGCAGACCGTGTAAGGCTCGAATCAAGACATGCCGGACCTACCTTCGCCCGTTAAAAAATACACGTGCCTAAGAGAGGATTCACAGACATTTAAGAAACGAAAAATAGGATAGAAGCTTGTTTGTTCTCGATCCCCGCACCATGCCGCTTTGTTCACGATTCTATTTATGTTTATGTTCCACTCCATAGATGCAGCGTAAACAGTCTGCTCCTATCTACAAAAATATTTTACCCTGGGTCTGCACTTTGTTTTCTAGAGGCTACCACTGTCCAGTTACATCTTGACGCTTGAGCTTGCTTTTCTCTTGTATTCTCGACACTTTGGTCACTTGCATCACTGGTTGATAAACTGGCATTGCCGTGGCAGACGCTAGTACCGTTTCAATTAGGCCAGTGCTCATATCAGAGTATAAAGCATGCCGACCATCTCTCCGTGAAATTGGGTTGAATGTTGCAGATAATGCCTCGGCATCGAAGTGGTAACTTCTCACATGGTCTTCCTCTATCGCGGCACTTTTCTCCTCGTGGGCCACTCCCATGCGCGGATGGGCCTAGGACCTTGCTCTACCTTGCCGGTTCCACTAATCCAAAGGGGTTTATTTCCTGCTGCGTTTATAACCTTATTTAAATAACTTCGTGAGGATATGTAGTTGCGATCACACACGCTTTGCTCGCTGAGCTAGCTTTTAGAGCCTTTACTGCTTCAGCATCAAAGACCTTAGCCGGACCTAGACGGCCTAATCAAAGCTGTCTGAGTATACGGTCAAGGTGCTTAGTGGCACCTAGGGTTGCAAGTTAGTTAGTCATAGCCAATATTTAGGTTTTCACTGAAGTAATTGCAAAAAAGAATATGTAGTTTGTAATTAGTTTGTAGTTAATTAGTCTGCTTTTAGTTTTCTTAGAGAACCCCGGGGGTATCGACCGTAGCCATCAATAAAAGGTTATCGCCGATTCTGCTTTCGTAGGTCAGCCTTGAGGTATGTGCGAATGTCTTTTCTTACATACAACACCTAGGTGATGTGTCAAGCATTATACAGGAGGGCATTATCTTTCGGAAAAGCAGGCCCTAGTGAGCGAGTCTCGAAGCACAAGGTTCAGCAGCTTTGTGCGAGACCTCGCCCTCGCTTCTTGATTATGCACGAAATAGGTATTCAGAGGTTGCGCTTGCTGGTAGGATTTCTTCGCTCTTGATCAACATGAAGGTCTCTCTCGCCGACTAACACGCAAGGGAGAGCAGAAGCGAATGATGCGATGAATCCTGCATCTGGATATAGCGCCTTTACTACCTAGGCGGCATCCAAGTCCAACATTACAGATGGTTCATTTTGTGATTAATCTGCAGCCCAGTTTGTTTGGAGCCACTACTAGATTAGGGCATGGTCCGTTATTAATACTATAATAATATTTTCACTCGGCTTATATTAGTAAGTAGTTCCTCAGCTTATGCCTATTATATAGATCACGCATGGCAGTAGAGTGTTAAAGCTATTTAAGGATGTAAGAAAAAGACAAGCGCTCTGTAAATAGCTAGAGACTGAAGCCAACTTTAACATAAACGCAGTGGCCTTTCCAACCCTATCCGCCATTCCCTAAATGCCCGCCTTTAACCCACTTATCTATACGATTTAAGAATAACCTAAGACGAGCATTATACTAATCTCGACCTTTCTTACGTATAACTCAACTACTCTTAAACCCCTGCTTTAACTGTAATTCCCTCTATTTACTCTCCTTAGTCTCTACTAAATAGCATCTATTTACCCACCTAATATATATCCTCTATAGGGGTAAGACTCTCCTAGCTCTATAGCAGCTATAGAAATATTTCTTACTTTATAGTCTATCGGTTATTATAATTTAGCCTTTAGACTTAATGTTTTATCTAGATTCTCAGGCGAAGGGTATTACTAGGAAGCTTGCTGGCATTAGCAATCTCTTCCTTATCTTTAGCCTTATATAGTTAAGTTAGGCCTTACCTTTAGCTGGCCTTAGTGCTTGCTTATGTATATTGTTATATGAATTACTTAAAGTCGCCCTTCTTTATACCTAGCGCTTAATATCTTCTCGTGGTATGTCAGGTCCCCATCCGTGATGAGGATGAGGGACATAGGGCGGAACCACAATTGCGGTGTTTGCGACGTCTTGGTGGTGATATTACTCTGTATTAATGATACATTCGGAATGGCCTTAGGGGGGAGCTAGGGCATCTGTCAGAATATAGAGTATAAGGATGGAGGACATACATATCATCATGGAGAAGTCTATGAGATAACACACAACGCACTATACAGGCACACCAATGACGGAAAAATTAGTATAGAAGATTCCCTTAGACACATCACGATCCATCGCTCGTCGTGTGACCATGTAGGAACCCCTGGCTGCAGGATATCCTGTGAAGTTTGAACTTACCCATCACAACGAAATGGTCTCGACTACAGCGTTGGCCAATGAAGGCGTTATGGAGGCTCCGTAAGCCTAGGCTTAAGGTTTGTCGCCAATTAGGTGGTGCCCGAGACATAAGTGTGATTGGTTCGAGCCATCTCGTCGACACGCTTCCGAGCGGCGGGTTCCCCGACCGCGTCCTTGGCATCTTGTAAATCTTGGCAATCGCTAAAACATATGTTTTTACTACGGATGTGGCTCAGTCACTCGAATCCTCCTTTCTCATCATTTCCACCGTGAAAATCCGTCAAACCTTTGGTCGATACCGCCATTACCCGGTCCCGCCAGGCACCGTCGAGTTTCATATAACTGACAAAGGAAGCTGCTGCCCTTCTAATTTGCCGCTATACCTCGACGTTCATCCCAAGACTGAGATGGTATTTTGTGCATCTCACAGTATCTGCCCAGCTGACCTCCACAATTCTCCAATCAAATGGGAAGAGTAGATAGCTACAACCACAAGTAGCTTTATTCGGCAACCCTAGAGAAAGAAGACTTAGTACCAGCTTCCCAGTGAGTTTATTGGTCGTGCGTCTTCGAGCTGGCGCAGGGTGCTCCACTTTGGTCAAGCTAACTCAATCTCCTCCAACCTCAGCCCACCTTGAGGCGCCCTCCCCGTTTCCTAACTTCATCTTCCATCTTCTGGATCGGCTTCTCCCTCCTCATCTACCTCTCATTCTGCTCTCCCGCCCGTTGCTCGATCTAGCGCTCATTATGGGAGACCCACGCGAATCGTCGTCATACTCGGTCATCCCGAGGATTCGCTACAACACCGTCGGTGGCGTCAACGGCCCCCTCGTCATCCTCGAGAACGTACGTCGGCATGCAAGGATCCGCTCAGCTTATGTCTTACCAGCTGACAACACTAGGTCAAATTTCCGCGATACAACGAGATCGTGACGCTCACTCTTCCCAATGGCACTGAGCGATCGGGTCAGGTCCTGGAAGCTCGAGGTTCGTGCGGCTATTAAACAAACCCTGGAGGTAATGACGCGGCACAGGCTCACAGTGATGAACAGGTGACCGAGCGGTGGTTCAAGTACTTCCTCGAATCGCGATATATTTCAACAAGGCGATTAATAAGTATAACAGGTATTCGAAGGCACTTCCGGTATCGATGTCAAAAAGGTAGGCAACAATGAGTACCATAATAAGAAATTTGGACTGAGACGTAATAGACTAAAGTCAAATTCACCGGCCAGAGCTTGAAGCTCGGTGTGTCTGAGGACATGCTTGGCCGTATCTTTGATGGGTCTGGACGAGCTATCGACAAGGGTCCCAAGGTGCTGGCCGAGGACTACCTCGATATCAACGGCAGTCCCATCAATCCCTACTCTCGTGTAAGGCTTCCTGCAGGCGCTCCGGTGTTCACGCTTTGGCTAACAACCCTAGGAATACCCCGAAGAGATGATCTCGACCGGTATCTCTGCCATCGACACCATGAACTCGATTGCCAGAGGACAAAAGATCCCCATCTTCTCCGCCTCTGGTCTGCCTCATAACGAAATCGCCGCTCAGATTTGCCGTCAGGCTGGTCTGATCCAGAAGCAGGGTGTTACCAAGAAGGGCGTCCACGACGGTCACGAGGAGAACTTTTCCATCGTCTTTGGCGCCATGGGTGTGAACTACGAGACTGCGCGTTTTTTCACTCGCGATTTCGAGGAGAACGGCAGCTTGGAGCGTGTTACTCTCTTCCTAAACCTCGCCAACGACCCTACGTAAGCGCAGCCGTCACGATATCATGCAATTGAGACTAGACTGACCCCGCCTAGTATTGAGCGTATCATTACTCCCCGTCTCGCCCTCACCACTGCCGAATACTACGCCTACCAGCTCGAGAAGCACGTCTTGGTCATTCTCACAGACCTCTCTGCCTACTGCGATGCCCTTCGAGAAGTGTCAGCCGCTCGAGAAGAAGTACCCGGTCGACGCGGTTACCCCGGCTACATGTATACTGACTTGTCCACCATCTACGAACGAGCCGGGCGTGTCAAGGGCCGCAACGGATCCATCACCCAGATCCCCATTCTAACTATGCCCAATGACGATATCACTCACCCAATTCCTGATTTGACTGGCTACATTACTGAGGGTCAGGTGTTTGTCGACCGAGCTCTGGACAATCGCGGTATCTACCCTCCCATCAACGTGCTGCCTTCGCTGTCCCGTCTGATGAAGTCTGCCATTGGTGAAGGCATGACCCGCAAGGACCACGGTGATGTGTCGAACCAGCTGTACGCCAAGTATGCTATCGGTCGTGATGCAGCGGCCATGAAGGCTGTTGTCGGCGAGGAGGCTCTGTCGGCTGAGGATAAGCTATCTCTGGAGTTCTTGGAGAAGTTTGAGCGCCAGTTCATTAGCCAGGGCCAGTACGAATCGCGAACCATCTACGAGTCTCTTGATCTCGCATGGGCCCTCCTCCGAATCTACCCCAAGGAGTTGCTCAACCGTATTCCCGCCAAGATCCTCAATGAGTTCTACCAGCGAGCCGCTAAGGATGCGAAGGCCAATGTCAGGGATCGGGGGGAGACTGGGCCCTGGGGTCAGCAGCAGAACAAGGAAAACTTAATTGACAGCTGAGGAGCCAATTTGTTGACACTTTGATAGGGAATAGTATAATGGGTACGCAAGGCAGAAGTAGGGCTCCCAGAGAGTGCAACTTGTTTTCAATGGATCGTTTATATGCTCGCGGAGTCGTCTTAGAGGTAACTGTAACGCACAAGAGAAGGTCTGGGAGTGTGAACATAGGTAGCCGAGTTAATTCCATTCAGTCAAATCCTCGGCCGATATTTCATCAAATTTTCTACAACAAGTGATCATAAAGCGGGCCGTGCAGTGCTAGAAATTCTGGTTTATATTGCTGCCCAACTATTCATTCTGAAGTCAAGCTAGACTGATATAAGAAAAGAAGTTAAGGAAGAGGGAAAAAGACTTGAATTGTCTGTTTCTTACTCTGCTATATTTTCATATTAAGAAGAAGGGAGGAGGACCAGCGACAGACCGACCTTGGCACGGTGGCCGATATTAAGGAGACCTAGCTGGCTCAGTCGACTTCGTCCCCCAACGCCGAAACTTAGACGGCACCAACGACACAGAATAGAGGAGCGCCATTGAAGCAACCAAAAAGATGTTCCTGGGTCGACGAACCGCGGCTGAGGCCGGGTGAGAGTGGTGCTGTTTACACTTTGCTTACCGCTTCGGGGCTACCAGTTTCTTTCTCAGGTATGTGAGTCCAAAGTATGAGTGAGGATCATGTAGTCCACATCTCTTGATAACATTGCTACTAAATCTCAAAGAGCACCCAGATCCTGGAACCAAGCTCCCAAGGAGATCCTCGGAGATCCCAACCTCAAGGCCGCTATCGCCCTCTGCAGGCTAACTACAACGTTGAGATCCCCATGATGATCCATCGTATCAGTTCCTCAGGTGCCCAGAAAGCTGCACTGTAGTTACAGGAAGGCCTACTCCTCTTTGCTAGCACCTTGTCCCACATCCTCGTTCAGCTCTGCCCGGGCATCCAGAGGCTTATGGGCGACATTACCTACGGTGCATGCTATATTGATGATTACACGGCGCGGGCGCTCGGTTACGATCTACTCGTCCCATATTCTCATGACTGCCTCATCCCTGTCGAAGTGACGAAGACCAAAGTTCTCTACGTCTTTGTCGGTATCGGTATCAACGCTTCACATTTTCTCGCGTCCCTGGGGCGCAACCTTTCCAGCAGTAGTCAATGTTGCGTCTGGGTCAGCAATCGCGGCGTTCTGGGTCCTCGCTCATGGCTGTCTCTATCGGGCATCCAAGGAGCAGGTGGAAAGACATCGCATGTGACATTACTGGTTTCTAGTTGTGACATAGCTTAGCTGTTTAGGTGAATTTTTCTGGCTTAATCGTTCCTTGAATTCGTATAGTAGCGCAACTGAAAGGCCCTGACGCTCCGGCCCAGAAACTGCGTCAACGCCCCCCCCCCGCGTAGCCGCCGTTCCTCCTTTCAGCTCCATGGCTTTGGACCCCTTCGTTTCTTTCTGGTTTTGCTTGACGCGAGACATCCCCTACCAAACCAAGACACATCAAATCAGATTTCTGCCACACATTTTACCCCTTCCTCACTGAATTGTTTTCTGCAAACAAGATCACATCCCAAGTCTAGTGAGAATAGCTCAAGGCGAAACTACTTAGTACTCCTAAATAAAACATAGGTCGCATTCCAGAGTGTGGATCACTTACATTTACCTCCTGGCATAGCAACAACAATGAACGAAATTCCGCGGGCGACATTTAACCGAATTGCAATGCAGGCAAGGTGCCGGGGGCGCATATGATGCGGCATCTAGGGGGATACTAATCAGCGAATTTGGCATTAGGTGTCATCAAGCCAGATCTTGGAGAAGGGCTCCATCCAGCAATCTGAGGCCGGCTTGCCCGGTTCCTCCCCCCGCAAGAGCTTCACACTAACACCGTGTGCCCAACGGATGCCATCACCGCGCCAGAGAAAAAGGAACGGCTCGTGAGGAGCCATGGTTGGCCACTAAATTGTGAGAAAGTCCAGGTTCCTGTAGCCGGATTATGAAATTCGTGGCTTCTGATTATAATTCTTGTGATGTCACCGATAACATTAATCCCTTCCAACTTGGATATGATCCAATCCAATCGTTTCTGCATATCAGAACGATCCAGCTGCAGAGTCAACAATGAAATATCTTTCAGCGATTACTATAGTCGCAATATAGTTTCAAATCTTCCTCTCATGGATCACACTCACTCTAGAATATTGCTGGAAGCCTTCGGTGGCGAAACAACGGAGTTGGTGCTACGTCCCATCGGAGATCGCGTGCAGACCTGGCCCATATCATATGGTGGCCCAGTGTCATTGTTCGCTTTTATTGCTTCGTCTAGAGTATTATTTGCTAAAATTTCCTAGAGGCTGTTTGTGCCCTGATAGCGGTGCGCAGAAGCGTTTGCGTCAAGAAGATTAGGGTGACGGTGCTCTCATGATGTCTTGAGAAGGGGAGCAGATGACGCATGCCATAGAGTCAGTCCGTTATAGGCGATGTGAATGATGACAACGGCGCTTCCAGGTCCATGGATCTTCTCATGACGTTACACACGAGCTGCTGATAAGGATCACGGTGGTGGAGTAGAATCCGAACTATCGGGTCCAGGGCAGCAGTAGCGATAGGATGTGGTCTTGCGCGCCTCGTGGGTCCTGGGTTTGGGAATGGCCCATATAACGGAATAATAATGATAAACGACCTTACGTCCATAGAGAGCGGTACACAACCGAAAAGGTCTTGATTTATTCGGTCAAGCACTGGGATCCCAAGACGGTGTGATGGTAGTCAAACGCCCTCACCATGCCATAAAAATGCGTTGCCGCAGCGGGCAGGACAAACATGTGGAAGATCTGATGGGAGCTGCCCCAGATGCCGAATGCACCTGGGAAACTCCTCTCCGGCCATCGAGCCTACATTCCCAGTCAGTCAGTTAGTCACCACCACTATGGGAGACGATTGGGATGCCTGATCGCATAGAGAACTGCGCCGAAGAGCTACATGGCGCCATGGATGATGATCCAGGTAACGCTGATTCTGTCATCGAGCCCCTTGTAGCCGTAGATGGTGACGCCGTGGATAATAGGGATGAAGCCAGATAAGCCGACGGCGGCGAACATCATGGCTCGGTATGGCCGCCATCTTGGGGTGCGAAACTGCTCTACCCACGAGATAATGGCGCATCCGGTGCCAAGCAGACATACCTGCGTCTTTGTCAGTGGCCCTACACCGTTACATCGCGCCCTCTCAAAGCTAAGCTCACTAGGCACAAGTACGCCGTGAACAGCGTAGGCATGCAGAAGAAGCCATAATACTGTGCCGGCACAAAGCTTGCCACATTCAGCACGATAATTCCTGTATAATCTAGCTTATTCCCCCACCGCACCACCTTCTGGCTGTGATTTAGCACAGCATGGAACGTCGCGCTCATGCCAAGGCACAACCCTGCGCCACCAATAAAGCATGCGAAGACGAGCACGTCAGATAGTGTAGCAAAATCGTGGCGCGAGCGGGTGACGTATTACAAGTAGCGAGCAAGCGACAGCTACAATGGCACCGAAGAGGTGCGACTAGATGTTGACCGATTCATTGTGTAGATTTCATAGGGAGCGAAGCCAGCGCTGCCCTCAAATCAAATAAATTAAATCTAGGGTTATATTTAAAATATTTATTTAAATATTTTAAATATTTTAAATCTTACTATTTTTACTTTTAGCTTAACTCTTTTAGCTACTATTAGGCCCTAGCTTTACCGCACTACCCTTATAGCTATAAAGCTAAAAAAGGGTAGGGCTAAGGGCCAGTATGCATAGGGAGATATAAATAGGCTACTATTAAACCCATTAGATAGTAANNAATACCTTACGAATTGCATTAATGTAGTTTAATAGCTACTAATAATGTAATTTAATAATATAGGGGTAGAGAGGGGAACTATTAGGAAGCTACTTTCCCTTTAGTAAATTTAAAAATAATAATAAGGGTAGCTTACTAATGGCTAGTATTAATAAAGGCTTTAATTAGTTAGATTTACTCTCTAGGCATTTACTAGGTTTTAAGTAGGCTGTAAAAAGGTAATTATTAGTAGAATAGGTTAGATCCCTAATCTTATATCCTGTATCAAATATATCAAATGTTATTTCAAATCCGGTATTTTGCATTTGTTTGATTTGAAATAAGATTTTGGCGTATTTGATTGATTTATTTAGTAGTTTGTTTAATTGGATTTAATTTATGGGCAGCGCTGGTTGGCAATGAAATATGGAAAGATGCTAAGTGTTGAACAGGTGCTAGGTTGTCACGTGCAAGCAGGGATACTTTAAGATTACACACTGAAATGGAAGAATGTTTAAGGGGGCAGAATTTGGACACAACACAACATGAATACACGAATCTGCCTCAATAGACCGAATACACGTAATGTCTGACAGTTTGTGGGTGGCTGAAAATTGTGGGGTACAAGTGACGTAACCGCCGGGGTCGTAACACGATCTCCTCTCCTCCGTTAGTCTCGTCCTCAAGGCCTGCATAACCTGGCTAACCCCAATCTTGTTCCTGTACGTCCCAATCTAGACTTGTTTTTATTCATGTAAGCTGAGAGAATGGCAGGGCGCGTAACCAAATCTCAGCATCCGAAAACTAAGGAGGGTAGCAAACTTTCTGAATATATCGCCATCTACCGAGATCGAACCATGCCGTGCTCCCGTTGCTTCCGTCAGAAGCTCCCATGTGTTACGAAGGGCGACCAGTCGTCTTGTTGCGGGAATTGCGTTGACGCGAAGGTGATCTGCGATGGTGCGGGGGTTGCTTCCTATCGTGCGTCCTTTGGTGGCTCTTTGGTTGCAAGCGCTGACCGTGTTCTAGTGACTCGAAATATGAAGGAGTGTAAGAAGTTGGAAAAAGA
>PVPY01001371.1:0-41643 GCA_002982035.1 Fusarium algeriense | reverse complement strand
GGGTGGCTTTGGTGGTGATGGAGAGGAAGAACAAACTGACGGGTTTTTTTGGGGGGTTTCACAATTTTTTTTTTCATTGGCGGCGTACTTAATCAGATCCCCCACCATGGACGTTGACTTATTGGCGGGGTAAAACTTCCTCAGCGGCCGATCCACTACGCTCAAGTTGCAGGATTACGCTGCGCCCTCTATGCCTACTTATCCAGGCCGGTATCTCGCAAGGATCCCGCCTCTCGTCAATACTATATTTGTTCTACGATGCAGATTCGATCGATGCCCTGCAAAACGCTCAAGGCTATATACACCATAAGGCTGAGGAGTGGGCCAGAAAGCACGGCTCCCAATTCGCATCGGCAAAATACGAACTCGTGTACTTCACGAGGCACCCAAAGAACAGCACGCACGCTCTCCGCTTGCCAAATGCCATAATCGAAGCGTCGCCATCGTGCCGCTACCTATATCCAAATGGACACCAAGCTCCGACGGGACCACCATCGGGAGAGATTGGAAGCGACTACTCCCCCCTGGGAGTAGCAACCCACCATAGTCTACATAACGCGGGGATGTAAAAGCTCGAGTAAATCAAGTGAGTCATCAACTTCATCATTGATGGCTGCTGAAGGGCCAAGTCTGTTGTAGAAGGGATATTCAATCCGGGCAGGGAAAAACCCTGCATATTCCCAATCAATGATTGCCCGTATTTTGAGCGTGTCTGGGTTCACGATTACGTTTTGCTGAGACAGATCGTTATGGCAGAAGACATATTCCTCATCAATCGATGCTTGTAGAACCCAGGAGTCAGTTGTTGTTCGCTACAGAACTCGATATAGAGGAATTACAATTCCAGAGGGCCCGCCAAGTCGACAGGACCTCAAGGCCTTAAGTTTCGCGATACAATTGTCCAACTCTCCACGGACTATGGCCTTTTGTTCCTCTAGTAGCTCCGACATGCCTACGCCGTCGATATATTCTGTGATTAGATAGTATACTTCGTCGTCTTCGAAATGGCAGTAGACCCTCGGAACCGGGATATCAGTATGCTTCCGAATATACTGCAAAGACGCGGCTTCGTTTTTGAGCCGTTCTTTGCCAAGGCGTGGAATATGAAGACCGCGATACCCAACGCGAAACTCGTAAGGGCGCAGACTCCTCTTGATAAAAGCACCGTCACGTTGGTAATATTTCCTCTCAAACGTTGTGGCAATCCATCCTTCTTCTCGTGGTCGGTCTGCGGGATTCGCGGCCACTCGAAATCGTGTACGATGGTTGACTATCAACTGGATTGATATTATAGCATCGAATGTAAAAGTTGAATCAATCCCATCAGAAGGTTAAGGGTAGGTCTTGTAGGGCGCATTAAGCCAGGCAAAGGCTACCTAGGGGCGGGGAAATTCCACGCGCTTTCCCTAATTTAGCAAAGTCATATCATGGGCTTGTAGCCACCCGTAGCGTCTAATTATTCAACTCGAAACTGACTCTCATACATTTTGTTCGATCAGTCCTCCCCACTACAACGACATAGTAATATCAATAAGCTAGTATCAGTAAGCTCGATTAATGCAGAGGGTGAAATGGCGGTTACTGACAAACTTTGCAGATGTGTACCTGGAAGAAGATACTCTGCACAGGAATTGGGGGTACTTGCCAGCATGAGATTCGAAGATTTCAGGAGAGTGATTGTGGGGGACTCCATGATGATGCTTCCGCAACGGAATGGATCGTGGAACGGGAGGGTTTGTGTCAATCCTGTGCCTACCCTTCACCACCTGCTAGTACATAGGAATGGCTAATACGCTGCTTGCTTGGTCGATTAAATTAAGTTAAGTACCTGACTACCTAGGTATGTAGCGCCGCTACGCTACATCTGTCACTGTAGGTAGCAATTGATCTTGGTTAATACCCAAGTCCCAAGGTAGTTGGCCTTGGTCAATGCGTTAAATAAGCTGCATTTATCCACAAATTCAGCGCCATTTGACCCATCTGCCTTTCTTTATTTTCTCCCCGGTTGAGCTAAAACGGATCACTCGTCCGCTGCCATTCCGCACATTCAAAAAGATGGCGAAACAGGAGGCCATGACTGTGGAACAGGTGAATAAATCTTGAGCTCCCCATCGCTGCATAGATAGTTCTGACAGCATGCCAGTCTGTCATGGATATTCTCCAGAGCCCCCAGCCCATGAGAATCGCCATATATATACGAACAAAGTCGCCTCTCTATTACATTACCCTTGGCGAAGTCGTCCAAAGAACATGTTCCACTCTCCATGTCCCATATGACAAAATCCGAGTTCTTGCAATGCAAAAATGGACCAAGTTGACCGTGTTGATTTTCGATATTTTCCATGACGAGTACGACGTATCCACTGCCCATCATAAGACAGACCTTCCTGTGCTTCATGTAGATTACGGTCGAGAACAGTCATATATGCCAGAGTCGCTAGCCGCCAATTTCGAGACATTGTCAATGACCACGTCGCAACCCAACACAATTATCACGGCTGGGACTGCCAACCACCGTATTTCGAGGACCAGACTGGCGCAACAGCACCCAAGTATGAGAATCCTCGTGATACGACAATGCTTTAAGCACCGACACTCTATCAGGCTCGAGTCAAAGCTTATTATCTATAGAAAAGAGATTATACCTCTCTTAATATCTACTTTTAAATAATATTATTAATCCTAAAGTCTTAATATATTATATAGCTATAACTTTGAAGCTGACTTCTTTTTTCTATAATTAAAAGTAAAAAGGCTCTAAATAAACGAAGAAAGATCCAAGCCTGCCTAAACTTTCCTCGGCTTAGTGATCCACTTGGCCGCCCGGCCACTGAAACCATCCAATCCGATTGATCTTGAATCTTTTTTCTCCTTCGATTTCATGCTGTTTCGACTCGACCTCAACACTCCGCAACACTATACACTCACGAACTCCTACGCTAGTCTCTCCTTTTGAAGACTTCTCACTCGTTAGAATTGTCAGGCGTTAAAATGGCCACCGCTCCCGCTCTCAATGCTTACCGACATCTAATGCGTGCGGCACGTATCGCCTTCCAAGGTACGCAACTATTCCGCAACCAAATTACGAATTCGGCCTCGATGTTTAAGAATGGTTCAACGGGCTGAGCTGACTGTTTGATGTTCTGTAGGCGATGCCCCTATCCTGTCTGCCGCTCAGCTTCAAATTCGCAACGAATTCCGCCAAAAAGCCTCGATCGACGCTTCCGATGCTCCTGCTGCGATTCAGCATGCCGAGGAGGTAGCAAAGGTCCTTCGGCAGAACGTCGTGCAGGGCCAAAGAGTAGAGGAGGGCAAGGATACTTTCAGTAAGTTGGAACCGGTCTACAGAGGACGGGGATAAGAGCTAATAGAATTTACAGAGCTAAGAATACACGATGATATTGAGCGAGGCGATAATGAGTCGATCAAGACGGCTGGCAAGGGCACAGTTCAGGGTGGCTGCTGCGGTGGTGGTAAAAAATGAGAGGAGACTTCAAGTCCCATTGTACAATTTGTAACATTATATGACTGTCATGATACCCTCCAGGAATGAATGCACCAAAATGATCATCACTCTAGCTTGTTACTTCCATCTATTCCTGTTTCTCACGTAATCTGCAACCACCATGATCAATTGTCCTTTTCGCTAATGAAGACCACCCTATCCATGATGTCTTTTTCCTGACGCCAAACTCCAAAGGCATTGTGTTCTACCTTATGATCAACATAAAACAAGTCGTTACTTCATTTAGTCTCCAGAAAGAGCAGCGTAAGCAGGTGTGTCGGAAGCTCCTGGGGGCGCTGCCACCGGGGCAGGGAGAGCTTGACGGTTGGCAGAACCGTTGCCGCCCTCGTTCGCACGCTGACCTTGGGTTCCTCCCTGACGCTGTCTGGCATCTCGCAGCATCTGCGCTCTCTCGTCCTTGTCCATGGTACCAATCGCCTTTGGTTGTCCCCATCGAACTCTCAACGGGCATCCTGCAATAACGGCGCGGCCCTGGCATGCTTCTGCAGCCTTCTCAGCCGCCTCTCGAGTTTCGTAGTTGACAAATGCGCAATGCGACATGTGCGAGCATACCAAGCTCTTGATCTTGCCGTGAACCTTGAAGAAGTCGCGAAGCTTGTACTCGGGGAGATCGTCCTCAATACCAGTCACAAAGAGCGACATAATGTTCTTGTCGGCGGGAGGGATCCAGTCGCGTGGGCTAGGAGGGAGTTGGGCAGCACTGGGGAAGACCTGACGACCCTTACCACCGGTCCTAGCTCCCGCAGCAGCGGCTGCCTTTGAATCTCGAGTTCGAATTGGGCCAGGTCCACCAAGTCCAGCACCGACAGCTGCGTTTCCACCCTTGGAGCTCTCGCCCTCCTCGATGGTCTTTCCCTTGCGGAAGTAAGGCTTGCTGTTGGCGAGTTTTCGTAGCAGCTCACGCGCCTTCTCGTCTGTCTTTTCGTATTCCTCTTGTCCAACCTTTCCCTCCTCGATGAGCTGCTCGTTGTTTTGCGCGAAGTATTCTCGGTTGATTTCGGACTGCGGGCCGGGTGCGACCATCTTGAGTGCAGCGTCGCGAACGACGATAGGAAGACCGAAAGAAAGATCGAGCATGCAACATTGGCAGCAGTTCTTGAGTCGCGCGCAGGTCAAGCAAATATTTGTTCGCTTCTTACGGCCGTTGGCGCGAGTACCGGTCCAAGCAAATACGGTAAAAGGTCTGGTGCACTATTTGAGCATATGTTAGCATTGTATCAATGCGAAAACGCGGAAGAAATCGACGCGAAAGACTTACCAATTTGCATTCGGCACCATAGTCTTCTTTAAGCATCTTGACATAAGGGTTCTCAGGTAGACACGTCTCACAGACGGAGGGAAAATCGGTGGTCTCCCATCCTGATCTGTTGAGATCCTGCTTGATCTGAGGAGGCATCGTGAATATGTGAGGTTAATAATTTTGCGCAGAGAAAGCTTCTAGTTGATTGTGATGACTTTTGGAGTCGAGGCGCGGAAATTCGGTCATCCGCCACCTTATGTAATACAAAACATGGCCTCAGAACTCCAACTCTAAAACCGGAGTTGGCCGTCATTGGGCAGAGGGGCTATAGTGTTATCGATAAGCCTCGGTAATAACATTTCCTTGAGAATCAGTCCATGCAGAGATGTAAGTGCGCAACCATGACTGGAGCATTCATTTTGGAGGATTTAGTTAGACTAGATCGTTAATCTGATAGCTTCGTCATAAGATCTATCTTTTCTCATTTTCTTATCTAGGAGTCCTGGAGAAGTCATCCGCTGTTAGTAGATCTGGGGGTGGCTTTTCATGATGTGAGGTGGGCTGTAATGGTCCGATACGAAAACGAAAATTATCTGTTTGGCGACCCGAAGCTTGGAGAAGTTTAGAATAAGATGAAAAGTTGGAGGCAATATGATAAGCCTATTATCATCATGACGGAGGCTGTCCGGCTACAATTATCCAGTTGTTGTTAGTTGTCATGACTTGCTACCTTATCTTGTTGTAGAGGTAGAATAGTTCTCGTAGACGCTTTCGTATTCGTATCATTTCTCGCAAATTGAGCCTCCGGATACCTCTTCCTGGTATCCATCAATTAGCTGTACTGCAGTCTCACCGCTAGACATTCCCGAATTGTGGCGAAAGGAGGGACAATTGCAAGGATAATTCATTCAATTAATGCAACTGCAAATCAAATCCTTCCAAAGAAATCAACAGCTTGTTGTTCAAGCCCTTGCCCTTCACATGAAGGTCAAAGTTTACGTAGGTATCGTAAATTACTTCGGGTCGTAAACTCTCGGGTCGCCTAGACCAAGAACCCGGCGTCCCTAGACCCCCAAGCGATAGACAGGGGCCCTAATACCCTTCAAGTTTAGCGTACTGTTATTGCTCAATTCGCAATTGAGATTGGATGCCCATAGACGGGATGGCTTGTGCAGTTCAGGGGAGGGCCCTGAAATTTGTTTGTTGCGACAGGCCGTCGCTCTGCGTAACCTTCTGCCATTAAAACCAACCCACTCCCTTTAGATTTCTATCTTACTTTTCAATCGATCTTTAATTCGCCTGTTGTCCCTTTCTTCTTTGCCTTGTCTTCGGTTCTCTTCAACCTTCTTCACCTTCACCTTCACCTTCAACAATTTACACCATATTCAACATGGTTGCCTCATCTACCGCCTCCAACCTCGAGCGCGAGGATCACCAGCGCGATGCTGACTTCAACAAGGCTATGCACGGCTCCTCTGCCCAGGCCCGAGGAGGTATTGCTGCCATGTTCAAAAAGGGCGGTGCTGCTAAGCAGGCTGCTGTCGACGAGTACTTCAAGCACTGGGATAACAAGCCCGCCGAGAACGAGACTCCTGAGGAGCGAGCTGTAGGATCCCTTGATATGCCCCGCCATGAAGAATAGGAGGGACTAACATAGCGGTCAGGCCCGTACTGCTGAATACGCCACTTTGACTCGACAGTAAGTGATCTGATACCTGTTTCTGTTTCTCCGTGGCCTTCTGGTCCATGTCTTGGGTTGTTTCTTTTTGGACTGTCGACTGACTTTGGGTTCACAGCTACTACAACCTTGCTACCGATCTCTACGAGTATGGCTGGGGCCAGTCCTTCCACTTCTGCCGATACTCCAAGGGCGAACCCTTCTATCAGGCCATTGCCCGCCATGAGCACTACCTTGCTCACCAGATTGGCATTAAGGAGGGCATGAAGGTTCTCGATGTCGGTTGCGGTGTTGGTGGTCCCGCTCGCGAGATCGCCAAGTTCACTGGTGCTCACATTACCGGTCTTAACAACAACGACTACCAGATTGAGCGTGCCACCCACTACGCTTTCAAGGAGGGTCTGTCAAACCAACTCAAGTTTGTCAAGGGTGACTTCATGGTTCGTACTGCCCAGCATTCTCGGGACCCGAACCCCTGCTAACCCCCCTTTTAGCAAATGTCTTTCCCTGACAACAGCTTCGATGCCGTTTATGCCATTGAGGCTACTTGCCACGCTCCCACTCTTAAGGGCGTCTACAGCGAGATCTTCCGAGTTCTCAAGCCCGGTGGTATCTTTGGTGTTTACGAGTGGCTCATGACCGACGAGTACGACAACGATAACCTCCGCCACCGTGAGATTCGATTGGGTATCGAGCAGGGTGATGGTATCTCCAACATGTGCAAAGTCTCTGAGGGACTTGACGCCATCAAGGACTCTGGCTTCGAGATGCTTCACCACGAGGATCTGGCTGCTCGCCCTGACCCTCTCCCCTGGTACTGGCCCCTGGCTGGTGAGCTCAGCTACATCCAATCTGTTGGTGACATCTTCACCATTGTGCGCATGACCACTTGGGGTCGAACCATCGCCCACGGTCTTGCTGGTCTCCTTGAGACCCTCAAGCTTGCTCCTGCTGGAACCAAGAAGACTGCTGACAGTCTGGCTCTTGCTGCTGACTGCTTGGTCGCTGGTGGTCGGGATCACCTTTTCACCCCCATGTACCTCATGGTGGCTCGCAAGCCTGCTGCGTAAAGCAACAGACTTATGACAACAAAATTTTAAAACAAAAACATCTCACGAAGGTCAAAAAGGGCAAATCATGCTGGCTGATGATGCATACATATATGAAGTGGCCGGCCTCAAGATATAGAGGACCAGAAGGCAGAGGAGTTTGGGGACAATACTGGCTTATAATTGTAATATACATACCATACAATTTCAAATTTCTTGTCGATGATGGCCTAATTGGCCATGATACATCAATTGAACCATATCAACATTCGATGCTGAGGTGATCTTGAGTTTGCGGTTTCTTGTTTCTCCGGTACCGTCATCTGACTGTATCCGAGCGATAAAGCACTCAGTTTTTATGTTTTTGGTGGAAATAAATGGTCCCCCAATGCGCCCCTGGATCCCCCAACAGACTTTCGAAATGGGTCGGAAGGTCGTGTTCTGAGCTGTGATAGGTGGTTTAGCACTAGTAGACTACCCTTCGAAAACAGTGCTGCAGTAAATGGCAGGGGTCGCATCAAAGTCGTTGTAGGCGGGGAGCAAGAGGGATAAAGCTGCCCCGAGCTAACGGAGGCTCACTCGGGGGTTTTGGAGAGCGGGTACTCCACTAGTCACCAGAAATTGGTGAGGGCTTAGGTACCTCGCAGTTCCGGCTTGATACGTACCGACTGGCCCCAAAAAAAAACTGATAGCTGGCCAGCGAAAGCGTTGTTCGGTGAAATTCCCTCTCTCAACCCGACCTGTTCCATCTCTCAACACCAACTTCAGTTCATCACCATTTTCAATTCCCACGTCAAAGTCGACGACCAGGGAATTAAGAGAAGCCTGTCCACTGCAGCTTCTTGTTTTTCAAGTTCTGTTCTCTCTTCCCCGTCGACTGTTCGCCGTCTTCCTCTCCAACTCCTGGGTCAATTGACTTGTTCAACAAACCGCCGCACATCATGTCTCGCATTCTTCGACCCGCAGCTCGCCTAGCTGCTTCGACCCGGGCTCTTCGCGCTCCCGCTGCCCCTTCGTTCGCCCAGTCTGCCGTCGCTCGCGCTGCTCTTGCCCGACCTGTTGTCTTCGGTTCCGCCCAGACCCGATCCTACGCCGACGGCCAGAGCTCTGGTGTCAAGGAGGTCACTGTCCGAGATGCGCTCAACGAGGCTCTCGCTGAGGAGCTTGAGCAAAACGAGAAGGTCTTCATTCTCGGTGAGGAGGTTGCTCAGTACAACGGTGCCTACAAGGTGACCAAGGGTCTTTTGGACCGCTTCGGCGAGAAGCGTGTCATTGACACTCCCATTACTGAGTCTGGTTTCTGTGGTCTCGCTGTTGGTGCTGCTCTCAGCGGTCTTCACCCCGTCGTAAGTATCTCAACATTCGCATTGTGATTGTTCGAGACTCTAACCATTGTGCTTCACCCATCTAGTGTGAGTTCATGACCTTCAACTTCGCCATGCAGGCCATCGATCAGATCATCAACTCTGCTGCCAAGACCCTCTACATGTCTGGTGGTATCCAGCCTTGCAACATCACCTTCCGTGGCCCTAACGGCTTCGCTGCTGGTGTCGCCGCTCAGCACTCTCAGGATTACTCCGCCTGGTACGGCAGCATTCCCGGTCTCAAGGTCGTCTCTCCCTGGAGCTCCGAGGATGCCAAGGGTCTCCTGAAGGCCGCCATCCGCGACCCCAACCCCGTCGTTGTTCTCGAGAACGAGTTGATGTACGGCCAGAGCTTCCCCATGTCCGAGGCTGCCCAGAAGGACGACTTCGTCATTCCCTTCGGTAAGGCCAAGATTGAGCGATCTGGCAAGGACTTGACCATTGTCACCCTCGGCCGCACTGTTGGCCAGTCTCTCGTTGCCGCCGAGAACCTCAAGAAGAAGTACGGTGTCGAGGTTGAGGTTATCAACCTGCGATCTATCAAGCCTCTCGATGTCGAGACCATCATCCAGTCCGTCAAGAAGACCCACCGTCTTTTGTCCGTCGAGTCCGGCTACCCTGCCTTCGGTGTCGGATCTGAGATCCTTGCCTTGACAATGGAGTACGGCTTCGACTACCTCGATGCCCCCGCTGCCCGAGTTACTGGTGCTGAGGTCCCTACCCCCTACGCCCAAAAGCTCGAGGAGATGTCCTTCCCTACCGAGCAGCTGATTGAGGACTACGCTGCCAAGGTCCTCCGTCTGTAAAAAAAGAGAAATGAAGGTTGAGAGAGAACTTAGTTTACCTGCTTGAGCATGTCAGGTCGACGCCCATGCCTACGTATCGTGTACGACAGAACTTGCTTCATGCTACTCATCGTGGCATCGGAATTGCGATGCGGATGAAAATCTGGTCCAATTGGCGTATTGATGGACACTTTTTTGATAGACGTGCGGAAGGGAAGGGAAATGTAATTTTACCGCGTGTTGCCATGTATAGGCAGGACATAGCATCCGTCTTATTAATGATCTACCAATTCACATTTGTGCCTCTTTGACTGTGACTTAGCATTTGTAGTTTCCATATATCTTTGTATCATACTCCGTAGAGAAAGGTCTAATACTCAACTTTTTATTGAGAGAAGAGGAGGTTGCACTTAACCAATAAGTCCTGTCATTATTAAACCATCATCTACTGCCTCATCTAAAGACCCTTCTCTGAGAAAGCAAATCATGTCAAATAAGAAAAAATAGCATACAGGTACAGGGTAATCAAAGTGGAGCTACGAGCTCTTCATGAGTGTCCCGCCATGAATGTCAGAATCACCAACGTCAATGGTGGGGCAGTTTTAACTTGGAGCCTTCATCACTTCAATACTCATTTCCCTCCGAACAAACCAAATTTCACAGTTTTGCCTGTAACTTATCCCAAATAAAACGGCATGGCTGGTATAGATGATCTCCTTGAGAGAGGGCCTCAAGAAACCGGTCAACGCCAACCTGCCACTCAGGATCCTGAAGAGCTTAAGCGACACCTAGAGAAGCTCCTCCTCTCACCCTCGCCTGAGTTCTCACCAGAATGGCTCAACCGTCTTCAGCAACGATGGGATTATGAGGCCGATTACACCTCCCTTTACAAGGTTGCACCACCGCATACCCGAACTCTCACCAGATTTCAGCGCCATGGACTCGAAGGTCGCGTTACAGGCTACAAGAACGTCACTGTCCCCGCAAACAGTGCCACGGCCAAGAACTCTACAAGTCTGTCACGAAAGCCAGCGAACCGCGCAGATTTCGTGAGAGGTGCCGCGGGCTTCTTCCCGTTCGCTCCTGGTGGTCTTGAAGGTATCGAGGCAACGGCAGCATTTGAAGATCAAGTTCACACAGGTATTGCTGTAGGTGCCACACAGACAAGTGGTACAGGAAACAAGCTTGAACGAGTGATTCAACTTGGTGCCGAAGGTGGACTTCTAGAGAAGGCTCCAGGAATGAGCAGAGGAATCGACTTCACCAAGAAAAAGACAAGTATCAGCCAAGAAGATGCGAACGCTGTTAAAGAGGTGCTCGAGGAAGATCCAGAAGATGCTAAGGTCGAACCAGAGGGCGGCCGTGAAACTTCAACAGATGTGACTACTCCTGATGCGACTCCAGATGACACTGCTGAAGATGGTGACGATATCGACAACATACTACCAGTTGAGTTTCCCGCCCTGGAACCCCACGGAATCCTTGCAGCTTCAAGTGCTCGCAAGGCTGGTCGCGAGTGGGCGCACATGGTTGACATCAATCACGACATGTCCAACTTCAGAGAGCTTGTACCTGATATGGCTAGAGAGTGGCCTTTCGAACTCGACACTTTCCAGAAGGAAGCAGTATACCACCTGGAGAATGGCGATTCAGTGTTCGTCGCAGCCCATACATCCGCTGGCAAGACTGTCGTGGCAGAATACGCCATTGCGCTGGCTGCTAAGCACATGACGAAAGCCATCTACACTTCGCCAATCAAGGCCCTAAGCAACCAGAAGTTCCGCGACTTTCGACAAACATTCGATGAAGTGGGTATCCTCACTGGTGATGTTCAGATCAACCCTGAGGCTAGTTGCCTGATCATGACGACGGAGATTCTTCGAAGTATGCTCTACAGAGGAGCCGATCTAATCCGCGATGTCGAGTTCGTCATCTTCGATGAAGTCCACTACGTCAACGATTTTGAGCGAGGTGTGGTCTGGGAAGAAGTCATCATCATGCTGCCAGAACACGTGTCTCTCATTCTACTATCCGCGACAGTTCCAAACACTAAGGAGTTTGCTTCGTGGGTTGGACGGACGAAGCAGAAAGACATCTACGTCATTTCGACACCGAAGCGACCTGTTCCTCTGGAACATTATCTCTGGGCTGGCAAAAACATCCACAAGATTGTGGACTCAGAGAAGAAGTTCATTGAGAAGGGATGGAAAGACGCACACTTTGCTATCCAAGGGAAAGACAAGCCGAAGCCTGCTGAGACTACTGTTGCCACCCGTGGAGGTAACCCTCGAGGCAACCAACGCGGTGGTACTCAACGAGGTGGTCCCCAGCGTGGTGGACGTGGAGGAGGCCAACAGCAGCGAGGAGGTAATCAACAACGTGGTCGGGGCGGACCACCTCGAGCAAGCCATGCTCCTGGTCATATGGGCCGTGGAGGTCGTGCTGGTGGATTCACATCTGTTGCACAAGATAAGAATCTTTGGGTTCATCTTGTCCAGTACCTCAAGAAAAACACTCTTCTGCCAGCTTGTATCTTCGTATTCTCGAAGAAGCGATGTGAGGAGAACGCTGATGCTCTCAGCAACCAAGACTTCTGCACTGCCAATGAGAAGAGCCACATTCACATGATCATCGAAAAGTCAGTTGCGCGGTTAAAACCTGACGACAGACAGCTGCCACAGATCATCAGGCTGAGGGAGCTTCTAAGTCGAGGCATTGCTGTTCACCACGGCGGATTGCTGCCCATCGTCAAGGAGCTGGTTGAGATCTTATTCGCTCAGACATTGGTCAAGGTGTTGTTCGCTACAGAAACATTTGCTATGGGCCTGAACCTTCCTACACGAACAGTGGTCTTCTCTGGATACCGCAAGCACGACGGACATTCGTTCCGAAACCTATTACCAGGAGAGTACACTCAGATGGCCGGTCGAGCTGGTCGTCGTGGTCTGGACACTGTTGGTTCAGTCATCATTGTGCCATCAGGAGGCTTGGATGATGCTCCCCCTGTTGCAGATCTCCGAAACATGATTCTGGGAGAGCCGTCTAAGTTGCGGTCACAGTTCCGACTGACATACAACATGATTCTTAATCTCCTCCGAGTGGAGGCATTGAAGATTGAGGAGATGATCAAGCGCAGTTTCTCTGAGCACGCTACTCAGCAGTTGCTCCCTGAACACGAGAAAGATGTGAAGCTAGCGCAAGCAGATTTGGCCAAGGTCAAGAGAGATTCTTGCGAGATTTGTGATGTTTCGATGGACGAGTGCCATCAGGCTTCCCAGGACTTCAAGCGACTCACATTCGAGCTATACAAGGGTCTGCTGGCCATTCCCACAGGACGCAGAATGTTCTCTCAGCATCGCCTCGTCGTCTTCAACTGGGACGGTATTCGATCCATTGGTATCCTGCTAGCAGACGGAATTAGTAACAAAGGAACGACGGAGGATCCAACACTACATGTTTGCGCCATCAAATCACTTCGAGATCGACGAGATGCCACCGATCAACTTCCATTCGTCCCTGCATTCCGCAAATACCTCCACGAGCTCCCCAAGACCAAGAAGCGAGTGCAGACCAAGACTCTACATGTTCCTCTGAGTGATATAGAGTGCCTTACAAGATGGGTGACCAAGGGCATTATTCCCGAGATCTTCCAGGGCGGAGATGGCTATCAGAAAGCGAAGGACATACTTCAAGAGCTTTGTGGTTCATGGGACGATAGATGGGATGAAATGGATCTATCTCGAGTCAAGCAATTGCAACTTCAGGAGATTGTTGAGAAAAGAGTTGAATTGGTCAAAACGATATCGAATTCGCCCGCTGAGAAGTGTCCAGACTTCTTGAAGCACGTAAGTTCACCACCGCCTCTCTCTGATATGACTTCAGTACTAACATTATAAACAGTTCGCTATGTGTCACGACGAGTGGCTCATCAAGGAGCATATTTCTCAGCTGAAGCAGTCGCTATCTGACCAAAACCTCCAACTTCTACCCGATTACGAACAACGAGTCCAAGTACTCAAGGAGCTTGGCTTCATCGATGATGCCACTCGAATACAGCTCAAGGGCAAGGTTGCCTGTGAGATTCACTCTGGCGATGAGTTGGTTCTCACTGAGCTCATTCTCGACAACGTCCTTGCCGACTATGAACCTGCAGAAATTGCTGCACTGCTGTCAGCATTTGTGTTCCAAGAGAAGACTGATGTGGAACCATCCCTAACTGGAAACCTCGAGCGTGGAAAGGAGACAATCGTCGCTATTTCTGAGAAGGTCAACGATGTGCAGACTAGACTACAAGTTATTCAATCAGCCGATGACTCGAATGACTTTGTCTCTCGACCACGATTCGGTCTCATGGAAGTGGTCTACGAGTGGGCTCGAGGTATGAGCTTCAAGAACATCACCGGCTTGACCGACATTCTTGAAGGAACGATTGTACGAACGATTACACGACTGGATGAGACATGTCGCGAAGTCAAAAACGCGGCTAGAATTGTGGGTGATCCCGAATTGTATCAAAAGATGCAACAGGCGCAGGAGATGATCAAGAGGGACATTACGGCAGTGGCAAGTCTTTACATGTAAGCTCAGCATGTTTTGGAGTATTAGACATTTTTGTGAGGAACATGAAGCGAACAATGTACATCACGATCATGTGGGAGAAAAGCGGGAGCGAGAGTCATGTCTAATGTATGATGTTATAACCAATAAAAGAAAAATTGCGATCATTCTCAAGTTGGAGATGAAGATGAATTTATGTCGCCACCATAACCCCAACGCCAAACCTTAACCAAGAAAACGCACATCTCCGAAAGTTGATCGTTATGTGTCCGTCATGCCGTCCTTTCGCATAAAATAAATGGACATCTAGAGGTCCCAAATCAAGCAAGTCCTGTAGTGAGAGACAGGACTATGCGCGTAGAGCTCGCAGCCTCTGCTGAAGCTTATCTTCCTCCTCGGCAGTGGGCTCATTGGTCTGCTGGGGTTCGGCATTCGAGGGTGTCGCTTGGTTGAGTTCCTTGCTGAGCTCAAGGCCAGCGTCGTCGGCAAGCTTGCCGAGAAGTTCGTGGACAGCATCCTCGCCGACCTGGGTGGATGTAGACTGGGTGATGGCGTCTTGGTAGATGCCGTTGGACATGGCGTATTCTTCGTTTTGCTGCTTGAACTGCTCGAGGGTAACGAGGGTCTGCTCTTGTTAGAGTTATTCGACATCGTATAAATAACAGTATGCTCACCTTTTCCGGGTTGGTATTCTTCTGGGCCACATTCATGGTTCGTGATGACTGTGCCATCATCTGTGTCATGCGGTTCATCGAGTTGTTGGCCTGAATCTGGGCAGCAGACAACTCCGCCATATCAGCCATCTGATCCATCTGCTGAGCAAGCGCCTGCTTGGAAAGCAACATCTTGGCCTTTTGATAAGCCTTTTGCGTCTCGCCCTTCTTGAGAAGTTCCTGGATCTGCTTCTTCAGGATGGGATCCTGCTTGGCGGCCTTTTGGGCCTCGCGGCGAGCCTGCTTGGCTTGGAAGCGAGCCTGGAACTCGACTTGCATGTCGCGGGCCATCTGACGGTTCGACATGTTGGCGGTGGATGGTAGAGATCGTAGAGAAAGGGTTTTTACGGTCGGGTATTGAAGTTGGAAGAGATAGGAAATGTCTTGTGAGTGTAAACTTTAGGTACTGGGCATGGAAGCGCCGAAGGCCTAGAATCGGACTTGCCTTGCGATGGATGGTTGGATGCGGGGCGGTGCATACGCAGACAGACAGACAGACAGGCTGGAGAAGTGGGCGAATGACGCAACGAACAGGGACGGATAATTTTGCGGAACTGATAAGGCTCAATCTGTGTGGCTTTGCACAGCCACTTTGAGATGGTCCATACATTTGGTCTAGGGTAACTTTGAATAGTGTAGTCTGGCTGGCTCGGTATACGAACACCACCTCTCAATGTCCTTTTATGCTAATCTTCCCAGTGGCCTGCATATCGTGGGATAATCAACGAGCAGCAGCTGACCTACATCTGCGTGGCGGGTAGGAATAAGATCAAGGTAAGTAGTAGAATGATATAATAGTGATAAGACAACTGCGATAAGATAGATACATACAACACCCTGACACCACTACCGCACAAGAGGCAATACCCACACTTATACGGTCAACCTACAAGGAAAAGGAAAGCTTATGCTACCTATATAGGTAGATAGGTAGGGGCAACTGTATCATAGACTTTCTACTATGATACTTTGCCGTCCCAAGGTTGTTGGCTGTCACCTTACCCGACAATTAGCCAGGCATGAAATCACCATCCTGCGTCACACGTGCTAACATGAATGATCCCTTATACAATCACATCTACAGATGCTTTCCATACTTTGCCGCTTCATTCTGGTGAAATGGAGATGGTGCGCCATGCTCACCCTCCAGGCCTGGAAAGCAGTGCTTGCTCTTATTTCTAGGCCAATTTCTCGAAACGATCCGTCTGTCCTGAACCCCTTGACAGCCGACCAATTGGACAGTCTAGCAGATGAATTCGTCAAATCGATAGATCTAGAAGCCATCCGTGCCTTGGCTTCTTCCTACAACAGTGGCTCGCCATGCCATATCGACGAGACAGCAACTGCCCAGGGGAGCTTTAACGTTTGCTTCTTCGCCAGGTGTCATGACAAGACCTTTGTTGTCAGGGTTCCAATCGAGCCAGTTATTCACAACGCCTGGGGGAAGCTCCAGAGCGAAGTGTGCACGATGCGGTGACACCCGCTTTCTTCAGCTTATAGCTAGTAGCTAATGTCTTGGTCTCAGGTACGTCCAGGAGCACACGCAAATCCCCATTCCCAAACTTCACGCGTACGGCCAGGCCCGACTCTTGCAAAACAACTCTGTGAAGCAGGCTTTCATGAACCTTGATCACGTTGAGGGGTCAGCCGCTCCACGAACGGCGGTTTTCAAACAGCCCGAAAGAGCATCGGCGTCAATTCTATGCAGAACTTATCGACATTTTTACTCAGTTGCGAAGACTCGAGTTTTCGGCGGCTGGCTCGTTGATGCCGGTCCAGTCTGATAGTTCGTGTTCAAAGCCAAAAATCGTCGGCGCTTTCTCTATACCCATGAATGATCTTCAGATCCAAGGATATTCGTCGCCGCCATCGCCGTCCCAGTCCACGGCTGAGTATGTTTCTCAACAACGCCGGATGCTCTGGGACATCTTCCGATTACCCAGCCCGGCCCTGCGTCAAAAGACCGCAGAGATGGAGCTATTCGCACTTCATACTATTGACCAAATGCCTCTACTGGCTGATCGCCAGCGCGAACCCTTCGTGCTCACTCACACTGATCTCCGGGGGTCCAACATCATGGTGGATCATCAGCTTCACATTGTTGGCGTCATTGATTGGGAATGGGCAGGTACAGTTCCTGCAAGCATCTTCATGCCACCATCGTGGATCACTGCCTGCGAGGATCACTTTGCAGAGTTCCGTTCTGTCTTGGCGACGAAGTGTGCCGCCTCTCCCCACACACAACTGCTCAAGGAATGGATTCATGAGTATACAATCACATCACGGGTTGCAGAGATATTTCGAAGGCCGCACCACCTTGTCGAAATATTTTACGAGTTTGTTTACCCCCAACTATTCGCAGAACCGTATCAGAAGGTCGTCTCCGAGTATTTTCTTTGTGAGCAGAAGCAACTAGAGCTCCAAACGGTGATGCAAACTTCAGAGCGCTACACCAAGTACCTTGAAGAAAATAATATCCTCCCTGCCGACGACGAGCAAGCCCAACGAGCAAGCGAATGGATGGCCAAGGTACAAGCATATTATGATCAAAAGCAAGAAGAGCTATAAATTCACTTCTGTGTCCGGTCCTCATTCTGTAAGTCCCAGATCCTTCCAAAGGATCTCAATATTCTCCCTCTTCTTTGCTATGTCCTCCCTGAGCTTTTGAAGCATTTGTTTCTGGCTGAGCGCATCTGAGGCATCCCCCCTCCTTCGGCTTCGAGAGCTTGAGCCACTTTTCCTCACTTGATCCGTGTTGACTATCCAAGCACCTGTGCTATGCACAAAGGCTCCTTTGGATGCTACAGTCAGACCCCGAAGCTGAACTTTCAGTCAGTGGCTTCAGGTTGAGTATAAGTATATTGGTGATGTAGTGATCTGAAGTCGTCTCGTATAAATTTATCTCTGTTATGCCTGAGGAATTGGAATAGAATAATGGTCTGTAAGATCAGGTCAATTACACAACCATTATTTAGACAATAAACCAATATCCCAATCCCTTGGAAGACGCTCAGAAAAATCCGAAGGAAATATCTGACTGTAAATTACACCGTTTTGAGCAAAGAATGAATATCATGGATCTTAAAGATTAAATTGCTTTTGATCAAGAGTGATTGATTTTTGAAACTTCGCTGAAACATCACTATGAGGATCTTCCCATTTCTACGGGATATGACTGTTTCAAGAAACAAAGTTATCATAGTACAATTCATTCTATAAATATCATAAGTGAGACATGCACTTCACAGACGATATTGCTAGTCATAGGCCACGGACTCGTGAAAAGTTGCCTCATTTGTGGCTCTATTGAACAGGCACAGGTGCATGATATGAACTCTACGAGAAGCCGCAGGACTCAGGATCACGCTTGTCTCACCGGCAGTTGTAGTCTTCCGAGTGCGGCCGCAAAGTACCGAATGTTTCGAGCTTAAGAGTCTGGTTGGAATCGAAATAGCTTGACGAGGGCCGTTGTAACACTGGTCCGAACATTTCCTGTCAATTGTCACTTCAGTCTGAGTCATCAGCATTTAATATCCCACATGCCGCTTTACGCGTCGCTGCGTATTACGCATAACGCTACGCAACAAACGAGCAATCATTCTCTTAAAAAGTCCAAGCTTGTATCTAGTGCGATCGGTCTGTTTCTCGCTCAATGTCTGGTCCTAGGCCTAGGAATGCTTTGTTAAGGGGCGGCGGGTGGTGCCGTAGCGGTCGGACGCCAGAAGAGGCTGGGCTACGACAGAGGTTGGAAAGTGATCAATGCTGTGTTTTAGCTGATAAGACTTGACTCAGTCATAGAGATTGGAGATGGGTAATTCATATGGAAATGTCTGATCTTGAGAAGAAGTGGGTTCAATGTGCTTCCATTGCCTTTTGATACTCGGTATGGGGCTGGTTAACCTGACGCAATGGGGAACGCGTCGAATATGAGAATGAGATGAGATTCTTCAATTCGATACGACATGGCGTAAGTCAGAGATGAAATACGGTCCCGGCAGTGAGGACAAGTTTTGAGATTAATTAATTGGTTCAATTAAGCTCAGATGAGGCCGATATTGCAGACCAGGGGTTATGCTACGTTTTGGAATGAGAATATCCACCAACTGCTTTTGCGTCCAGACTTCCATTACTGGCGCGCGAATCTATGGTCAGACTATGGTATGGACTATATCTCCGGCGGAAGAACTATCTTCAAGCTAGGAAGAGAGCTGGATAGTTAGGCTAAAAGGGATATCCTTGGGATCAAGGGATCAAGAAAGGGGGTTCATTGACGATCAGGGTCGAACGATATCTCTGACAGGCAGGGAACGGGAAGATCACTTACAGTGAAACATGGGTACTCCTGAGACATGGAAGAAACGAGGGCAAACGAGGTTGAACAAATTTGAAGCATTTTGCGTCTCTCCCTGTGACTTTAACCGTTGGCATGTCTCTCCCTTCCGTGTCTCACGAATCCCTTGACTGATGGCGGCTGGTAGATTCGCCTAGATTCCGTCCCGCTCGAGACGAACGAGATCTTTAGCACTTTAGCTTCATCAGTTTCGCCAAGAAAAGGGGCCCATTCATAGCGAGTCCCAGCTGCATGGCATTGGCAGCTAACGAGTCTGCTAACTAACGTAGCGTTCCATTCCAGGCCGCGGGGAGGCGATCCGTAGCACAAAGAAGGGAGCTCAACCGAAGGACCAGTGAATTTCATTTTCGACCATTATCACGAATGAGAAAATCTGCATGTTTCGTCTCACTTCGGTATTGAGGCTTGAAGACTCAAAGCTGAACTTTACTTGAGACTTTGATTCACGGACCACAAGATCCCAGCAATCAAGGGAGTTTAACAGACCGAAAGTTCAGTTATCAGTTCACCGCATCGAAAGTAACTCGGCAGTGGGGTTTTTGGTGAGGGGATTCGCGATAATCGCCAATCTTAATGCATATCAGACCGACTTCATCAAGGTTCCTTGCATTGTAGCATTCATCGAGCGATGGTTTGTGCCTGCGCAAGCTGAACTCAATTCAAAAGCTTGACGAAAAGTAAAATAATTGTGAAACTGGTAGTTAGCCTATCAGACTAAAACCTTGAGAACTGATGATCTCAGCAATCAAGGACACAAAGCCAAGATGAGCGACTGTTGATGATGGCAAGATGGGGCATTTGGTGGATAAATATGGAGGCATTGGGATTCCAGAGCCAGCGAAACAAATGGAGGAGGTGGTATTTTGGTGGATGGCGGATGTGTCCCCGGTAGGGCCGGCGGTTCAGTAGCAGCAGTAGCCTACAGTAGCTTCAGGCGCAGGCGAGCAGTTCTTTTCTTGGAACACATACGAGAGAGGTCAACTCCACTTGATGAGGCGTCGGTCAGCGTCAGCCCAGCTTCTAACTTGGGATATCGCCGCTGATCGAGAAGAGACGACGTCGTCTTACGAAGTGTGCATCACATACAAACAGCACAAATGCTTCGTTACGAGTTTCGTTTGTTACGTAGTACGCCGTAACGATAAGATTTGGTGATATTTCTATTGCTGTGGCTTCGTACACCAACATTACGAGGCCTTCATTTCAGAAGGGGCCACGAGAATTACTGAGCTCTTCAATTGGCCTGTCAATCATTTGCTTTAACTTTGACGGTTATTGCGAAGGGAATACTCTTTTGTTGGGTTCTGTTGAGCTTCTTTTGGTCACATACCAACCAACGAGAAGTGACTTGAGTTATCTGATGGCTTCAACACCGCTTTTGCAAAATGCAGCCTCTCCTCCCTTGGCAGCCATCATCGACGATAACGAGAGAAATGATGATGCCCTGCATGAATGGAGTTGAGTTTATGTGGATTTCTCCCTGCGTGGCTCGGGTAGATTGGTGGGCTCTGTGGAGAGCTGACAATAGCTGACTGTGTACGAAAACTAAGCTTCTCCATCCATATTGTGAGTGAGCGCTAGGCAGGAGAATTACAGTGAGAGGCATCTAAATTCTGTGTGGTTGTCGGACCCATTCCTTCGACCTCCTTCGCTGAATCTCGTAATTGTGCAGAAATAACACGCCTTTGGGAAACAAACCTTCGATAGTCAATATTAAACTTACAGAAGAGTGCAAGATTAAGGTTGACCAGAGGCGTCGAGAGCCTCTTTGATGATGTTGATCCATGTCAGTGGTTGTTCCCAAGACGAAGAGATCACGACATTTCAATAGGCTTTTTTCTCATGGGAATGCACGGGCTGCACCACCCACCGGGAGAAATGGCTGAAGCGTATTGATGAGAATCGGCAGTTTTTGGCTTATCTTACGCAGGCATTGCCTCTCGTTCTCTAAAATTAAAGCCACCAACACGGGGTTATTGCGTGTTTGTTACACGAGTCTTACTCGGCTTTGAGTTATTGATTTTTATTCTCGTCCAACGGGTATCAGTTTGGCTCAAGCACACACACTCGGCAATGGATCATCGCACCATCCTCAAAATGAGGCACAAGGAGCTACAAGGTCCGTCACCTACTGAACAAAGAAACGGCGTTTCTGGCACCGTCCTTACTGTCCGTAGCCTCCGTGTTCCATCTCACGGCCTCCGATTGATCAACCCCCTTTTTTTGGAAACTCGAACGGCCGATGGGGCTCCGTAGAGACAAACAGCGCTGTGTCAGATGTATTCCGCCAATGAAACCTACAGCATGTGCTGTGGAGAGAATGGAGAATACCTAAGCCCCCCTGCAGTTGAGGGGAGACAGGCTCAACAGTGGGTGGACAGCGCGTGTCGCTCGGTGGCGTAACTTGCGCCCCCTTGAAAGCCTGTTCCAGGATGGACCGGGATCCCAAAGTCTGGCAAGTGCATCCCGGCACCAAAAGGGTCCTATCCGAGAGCACCTTCCCTCTTTAGGTTCACCAAACGAGTTCAGGGGGTAACGTCTCAGGGGGTTGGTGCCTCAGGCAGTTGCATCTGCCGAGCCGTGCCCCTCCAAACCTTCTACGTGTCCTCAAGAGATAAAGAGGGCCTGTCCGCTCCTACCAAGCTGTCCTTTCGAATTCGATCCAACCCAAACCGACAAGCACCCAGCGAATGGTCGCTAACAGAGAGTGAATAGTGAAAGAACACCTGTCCTTTTCCTCTTGAAGCACCTACCTTTCCACTTCGTCATCACCATCACCTGACCTGACTCATAGTTGATCAAGGCAGACACAATCAAAGTCTAGTCACTGACTCACTTTGGCCAAGTCTTGTGATGGTGGAACATCGCTGCCTGCGCCTCATACACTTCTAATAACAGCTACTATCCCCATAATATCTTTGGTCTATATCTGATATTCACATCTCCATCTTCTCCATTCAACAACCAAACAACACTATCTAATCACACACAAACACAAACAAACATGGAGCAACAAGGGTCACCAACTTCCCAATTCTTTCAGTCTCCAGCTGAGTCTCTCATGTCAGCTCCTGGAGAGGCCTACACATCACTGTTCGCTGTCACAACCCCCAGCGCAACTTCAACAGTGAACCCCATGGACATGTTGACACCAAAGTCCTTCAACGAGGACCCCACTCTCACCACAATCAAGCAAGAAGAGGGCGTCGGATCAACACCATCGCCATCGCCTGCCCCTGAGAAGAAGACTACCAAGAAGCGGAAGTCATGGGGTCAAGTCCTCCCTGAGCCCAAGACAAATCTCCCTCCTAGGTATGAACCAACGACAAGTTCAGATGATGACACGAACGGTTCCACTAACCCACCATGCAGAAAGCGAGCCAAGACCGCTGATGAAAAGGAGCAACGCCGAGTCGAGCGTGTTTTACGGAACCGCCGCGCGGCCCAGTCCTCTCGTGAACGTAAGAGGCTGGAGGTTGAGCAACTCGAGAAGAGAAACAAGGACCTCGAGACTGCTATCCAGCAGGCCGAGCAAATGAACGCTAGACTCATGGATGAGCTTGAGAAGATGAGAAAGTCAAGTGGTCTTCCCCCACTGTCACAGGAACTCTTCAGCTCTCAAACTACACATCAGGCAATGGAGACCACTGTCTCCCCTGCTGCCACTGTCGATCCCATGGCACTATCCCCCTGCCTATCACCCGTCCCCGAAGAATCCGAAGAGATCTCCCAACAGGAGCCAGCCAAGGAGTCAACCCTGGAACAGTCCGAGACCACCTCTCCCGACCTGACACAACGTCCTGCTGCGATGTTGTCCGACCTGCAGTGTCACATGTCGGCGGAGGTGTCACAGACTTCCAGGTTCCCAACCTCGACTCAGCCAACATTGGCCTGGCTCCTGCCACTACAGATGATGCTATTTTCAGCTATGGCGGCTCTGAACTTCTGCCAGCGCCCTTTGACGCAGATAGCTATATCATTGAAAACGGGTACCTCTCTTCGCCCAACTCCTCAGCTATTGACGAGTCTTATCTGGCTTGTGACGCGTCCGCGTTCAGCCTCGACGACACATTCAACGGCGAGTTCGGATTCAACGACTTCTTCAACGACACCGCAAACGGTATCACGGCAGAGCACTACAAGTCAACCGACGACGCCGCTGCGATCCTCAGCCACGAGCCCCGGTTCCACGACTCTGAGAATCAAGTCCCTTCGGAAAATCCTATCCAGCAGCCCCTCCCTGGCGCGTCCTCTAGCGGATGCGACGTTGGTGGCATTGCGGTTGGTGTCTGAGGGATGCGAAGACAGGGTCGAGAACTCGAGGCGCGGAACTGAGGAATCGCGCGGCCAAGACGAGTTGGTAAGATGTCTCTCCGAGATGACTTTGCCGTCGCGTGAACTGTTGTTAACCCTCCTCTGGACCATCCGTACAGAGGAGGCCCGGATTCAGCGTGAGGCTGACCGAGTTCTCGACCCTGAGACTCGCTCCCCACTATGTGTACACCAGCCAAACAAGAAGGCTGCTTTGTCAGTAATACTGGAGGAAGAGACTAATCGGGCACAGACATCATGAGTTTACTCTCATGATGGTCTACCGTAATGTGATAATGTTTTGAATTTGGGGAAAAAAAATGGTGCAAGGCGCAAAGGATCAATGTCCCAAGGGGGACCGGCAAGAAGCCTATCTGTTAAATCTTTTGTACCAATACAATAAACGCTCATAGAAGCGTATGACCACACTATCTGTTCCATTTCTGTGACTAGCCTTGGTTATAGATGTTGATTCTTTCGTCCTTCGCTTGTGATATTGTTTTGAAGCCAACCTCTTGTCCCATGGCACATCTTCACGTTGACAGCAAAGGAACATGATAAGTACTCCTTTAGAAATAGTGTTTAGTTGGTAATACACATGATCAATTGATGTTGAGACATGCACCCACGACATAACCTTGTGCTTAACTAAACGCCCAACGCCATCCTGATACCTCATGATGTCCCTTGTAACCTCACCATAACCCATCCATCTCTTGCATAGCAGCCTCTTCATCATCGAAATTATTCGTCTCTTTATCTTTTGACCCTTGACCCTTTTCCTTGTTTGTCTGATCATAACTCTCAGCCTCCGCCATCAAGGCATCTAGATCATCATCATCCGGTTCAGCTGGAGGCGCTTGTGGTTTCTTCGCCGTATCTTGTGTTTCTGCCTCTGCCATGAGTGCATCCAAATCATCTTCATCTGGCTCTGCTGGTGTTGGCTGTGTCTTCGCCTTCTGAGCTGCATCTCGACTTTCTGCCTCGGCGATGAGAGCCTCGAGATCGTCCTCCTCTGGAACGTCGTTGCGAATGGGTACAATTGGCTGTGACTTTTGTAATACTCGTGGTGTAGCATCGTAAAGATCGTCATCATCTGGTATGCCATTATCTTGCTCTGGTGTTCTCGGTCTTGCGGCTTCTGTTGGTCTTGTACCCTCCCGCTCTGTAGGTCTTGATATATCGTTTTCGCCGAACAAGTCGTCCTCGTCCTCGTCCTCGTCATCTGCAGTTCTGTCTTTCGGCTTGTTCTCGTTGATGTAGTCGTTTCGTGCCATCATGACTCGTCTCTTGTGGCCTGCCTTTTCGACCATGGTGAGGGCATCGAGGAATTTGGCTTTGGGGAAGAGGTCGTCTAACCATAATTGGTAGAAGGATAGAAGTCGAGATGCATCTGAGAACTGAAATGGCTGTTAGTATAGAGCAGTGCCAATTGGCAGATGGTCACATACTTCATGGCCTTTGCCCTTAATCTTGAGATCCTTCGCCCTTTGTTTTAGTTTAGGGAGCCCTTTTGGTCCCAGTAACCTGTTATTATGTCAGTTCTAGTTATGGATATCCAAAGTACTGTATTCACTTACCTCTCTTCATCGAGTTTCACAGTGGGCACTCGAGCTCGCTTCTTGACATCAACCTCCTCGTCAATACCTAGGCCAGAATCTGGCTCTTTGCGCTTCTTGTTGGCGGCTTCTGGAGGGGGTGATGCAAAAGGATCATCAGAAAAGTCGTCAACATCGTAATTATCAAGCCCATTGGCGGGGTCCGAGTCTAGTGTAGGCATTTTGTGTTGTGATTGTCTGAAGATCTCGGGCTGATATTCTCCAGACTCAATTGCTTAACGCGTCTTTGGCTGGGGAGACGCGTCGGGAGCTTAATTGATTCTCAACCCCACCATCTCCCACGTGACCAATCATCGCCAACTTCGATGGGCTGACCATACACGTGACTTTGATCCTCAGGCATCCACTCCGGCTCCAGCTTCTGAGTGTACCGAAACCGACGACCTTGAAGGCTCTGGTGATAGTATTCAAGGAATTGATTGTCACGGACGACGCATCACACAATGGCTGAGACAGCGACGAAGCAGCCGACCCCTTCCTTTGTTGGGACCAGCAAGGTCGTTCAGACCGAGTATCCCGTGAGTAAAGACGCAATTGATGGAGCAATTGCAAATGCTAATTGATGATGTTATAGCTCATTGATAACGATCCGTACGTACCCAAGATCCCTCGATACCTAGCGACGACACGAACTTGATGGACTTTGTTGGACGAGTGAATTGAATTCATTGGGTTGGACTGGGTTGGGTTGAGCTTCGCTGATCCTCGGCAGTCACTTCAAGAGAGTCGTGGGTTATGCCCGTACCTCGGATTATATCGCCGGCACCCTCGCCGCTGCTTTCGCCCCCGCCGCTCTCTACACCCTCGAGAAGTTCGCTCCCTCACATGTAGGAAAGGGCGGTTTCCCCAAGGCCATGCGACTGGCCGGTGGTGTTGGTCTCTTGGGTGGTTTCCTCTACTTCTACCAGCGATCAGCCCGTACGTTTACAACACCCGGATGATATGTCGAACTGGGTCAACTAATCTGAACAGTCCGATTCTACGGTGCCACCGAGAACGCCCGCGAGATTGAGATGGATATGCGCGAGATGGTCGATAAGGTTAAGAAGGGCGAGCCTTTATATGGCGTTAGCCGGCTAAGCCCTCATCTTCAGGGCGTTGCTGCCCGACAGAGCAGATACTCTGCTTTGTTCCTTAGCACGATTCCTTGGTTCAACTTTGTCAACCATAACCAGCACGGTGTCGACACGGCCAAGTACTACCAACAGGCTGAGCGTGAACTGGAGGCCGAACGCTCGTAAGAGAGGAAAGTGATTAAGATTATGGAGAGCGTGAAAGGGATTGGATGGGAAAAGAGGTGTATATTACCAGCGGAGGTGGGCATTGCCTCTACGGCCTGGCGAGTTTATTTGTGAGATGGAAATAGATTCCTTGAACCATGTACTTGTGCCAGTTTGAGTTGTCTTGATTGCCATGACATACTTGGCGACTTTGGCTTGAGTGAGTATAAGTAGATACGCCCAGGTATCTTGTGGCTTTGAGCAACGAGCTCTGAGCCGTGACGGACTCGTTAGAGCTTGAATGTTCCGCCAACCAGAGGGTATGAAACGACACATTGCCTCAGAGCTATATGCATCGCCTCATTCTTTCCTTTCTTTTCACTATGAGTCTTATGCTATTGTTAAAGCGGATGACTGAGTTCTGTTTCAGTTCTTCTATGTCCGCTTAATGCCTATTGCTCAAGTGAGACATATCACCTTCAACTTCAGCCCCATCTTAGCCTCAAAGGCTGAAGATCTAATACACCTGTGCCAAGTAAACTCACTCTCTTAATTAATTGATACTCTTAATATGTTTGTCTTGGTGTTGAATGTAACGTCCACTTATAGCAAGTCCGTTCAATTCCGCCCAAGTCCGGTTCTCATGGTCAGTTGTCATCGGGGACCGGCCAGCTCCGCCTAGGAACCACAGCGTCTCAGCCAATCAAAGCTCGTGTAATGGACGTTTCTACCAAGAAGACAGGTTCAATCCGTAACAGCTTCCCAAAGTGGAACACCAAGAAAAGAAATTTTGTTGTGTCACTGAATCCTCATTTCTCCTTTTTCTCATATATATTCTGCTATAAAATCTGAAGAGAGTGAACGCTAACCTTGGTGTTGAACGCCGCTTATCTCACCCGTCAGCATAACTCAGTCATCTAAACGAACAACTTCACAAAATGGCTTCAGAACAATCCATGGATCTCCCGGTGATAGACCTTGATGTCTATCTAAACAACGCTCTCGACTCAGAGGCCGTTCAAGAGGAGTGCCGAAAAGCAGCCAACGCCCTCATCACCTACGGCGCTCTTGTCCTTCACGACAGCCGTGTCTCAGAGGAGGATAACTCAACTTTCCTCGACATCCTCGAAGACTACTTTGCTCAACCTGAAGAAGTACTCAGAAGGGATGAGAAGCCCGAGTTGAGCTATCAGATCGGTGTCACGCTAGAGAACACAGAAAAGCCCAAGTGTGCAGTTGATGAGCCATGCCTTGATGTCATTCAGAGACTCGATCCTTCGCAAAGACCACTGGATATCTCAGCTCACTCACCTGATCCTAAGTGCAGATTCTTCTGGAGAATGAGTGAGCAGCCGCCTTTTGAGACTGAGTTCCCTGGATTGAACGCCCCTAACGTGGTGCCCGAGGCCCCACATATCAAGGACCGATGGGAGCCTGCCATGAACCAGTGGGGGACATCTATGAAGAGCGCGTGAGTCTGAGCTTCTATCTCTTGACTGTTAAAATACTCATAACTACTCAGTGTATCTAAACTTGCTGAGATGACTGCCGTTGGCCTAGACCTCCCAGCGACCTTCTTCAGCGATGCTGGAAAATATGGGTAGGTTGCACTTACAACATGCTGTGACAGTCTCATGAACTCACATATCGAACAGACCCCATCTCCTTGCCCCAACAGCATCAGACCTGGTAAAGTATGGTGAAAAGAACACCATCTTGGCCGGATTCCACACAGATCTCAACTTTCTCACTATCCATGGCCGCTCCCGCTACCCCGGTCTTCACATCTGGGCTCGCAACACCGGAAACAGAATTGCTGTCAAGATCCCACCTGGAAACTATCTCCTCGTCCAAGCGGGCAAGCAGATTGAACACATCACTGGTGGACTGATCAAGGCTGGCTTCCACGAGGTTATCGTCAACGACAAGACCATTGAGACTATCGAGAAGCGCAAGCGGGACTTCCCTGATCGACCTCTTATCAGAATTTCAAGTACACTGTTCTGGCATCTTGGAAGTGATGTCGATTTAGCCCCTGTGCCCAAGCTTGTCGCCAGAGCGAAGGAAGTTAGAGAGAAACAGAAGGAGTTGGGAAGAGATGAGGGACGTGAGGTTGAGTATCCTCCTATGAAAGTTGGACACCAGGTCCAGGAGTACGTTTACCTCCCTCAATACCGAAGATCAATGTTAACAATATCTTAGGGAACTCAAGCATATTGCTTTGATGGCTTAACGAACGAAACTACTTTGCGAAGAGCGATGATTTATGACTTAAGATCTCAAGACGACTTGTTATGAGGACAGGATACAGACTGCGGAATGAGGCCCATATGTGTTGAACCCAGCTGTAGATACTCCTTACTCGACAGTTGCTCAGATATGAAGACACAAAGGCCCTAGTGCCACTTGTTCATCATACGTGTCTATCTGAGTGTTTGCTGTCCACTTTGTACATACTCTGAATAGGGTCTTGGTACACAATGCAACGGATTGTGTACATGCATCATGACATGCCACTTACATCAGTGTCAATTCGTCCTACCAAGATGTGTTTATCTCCGGTAAGTGAATGTCACGACATCTTCAAGAAAAAAACACTAGGACTAACGTGCTTTGACATGGTCGGTCATAGAGCAAGAGACCGGGGTTAGAAATCCGCACGGGACATCACTTGCAAGGACAGATCGAGTGTATCAAACAGAACATCATGTTTTTGTTTTCTTGGGTATCTTTCACATCCTACTACATTCACTCAACATACTAACATTTTTAAGTAGCCATTGACTCTTCCATAACCTTTCAAGTCTCCTTCTCGCGGGGCAGAGTGGTCTCGGGTACCTTGCCGCCCTCAGATCCGCCATGATCAGATCCAGTCTCCTCGGGAACACCATTCTGGTTCACAGTTGTGTCATTGGCAGCAGGAGGGAACTCCTCACGCCAGAAGTCCTTCTTTCCATGAGCCAGTCGGTTCAACCAAGGAGGCAAGAAACCACCAGGAATGCGCCAAGTCCAACCATCTCTCTCATCATAGTTGGGAGGCACAATGCGACCGCCGGAGGCAAGCTTGATGACCAAAACGAGGGTGTTGATCAGCATATATGTGCAGATACCAGCAATCAGACCATCAGCAATTGAGTAAGCAAAAGGCATGATGGCGATAGTAAGGAAAGCAGGAACGGCGTCACCCATGTATCGCCAGTTGATCTCAGTAACAGCGCCAATCATCATTGAACCGACAAGAATCAGAACGCAGCCAGTGGCCCAAGGAGGAATAGAAGCAAAAATGGGCGCGAAGAAGATGGAGATGAAGAAGCAGATTCCGGCAACCATGGCAGTCAGGCCGGTCTTTCCACCCTCAGAGATACCAGCACCAGATTCGACAAAAGCAGTAACGGGAGGAACGCCGAAAACAGCGCCAATGGAAATGCTGAGAGCGTCGACCATGTAGGCGATCGAGGAACCCTCAAAGTCCTGAGTAACGGGGTCGACGAGATTGGCGAAACGAGCCATACCATACAGAGTACCAGTGCAGTCCAGGATATCGACATACAAGAAGGTGATGAGCGCAAGACCGAATTGGCCGCTGTGTCCGGAAATATTGAATTGGAGGACGTTGAGAGTGCGCTTGATCTCATGGAAATCGACAACCTTCTTGAAAAAGTCGAATCGGTCGTCACCAACGTTGTCGTAGGGGAAATATGTCACAGGAGTATCTCGTGGCCAGGAAATGATGCTGACGAGAAGGATACCGGCGATGACAGCACCCTTGACACGGTACATCATGAGCAACACGGTGAAGATACCACCGCAGAAAATACCGATCCACATGGTAGGGTTTCTCATCTTTTGAGAAGAAGGGCACAGTCCAGTGGCAGGATCCCGATACTCCGGCCCACAGCCTGCGAGCTCCATGGGGGTGGAAGTAGCACCAACAATCAGACCAATACCCTCGCTATAAGTGAGACCAATGAGCGTCAAGAAGAGACCGATACCGACACTGGTGGCGAGCTTGATGCAGCGGGGAATGGCACGAGCAAGCCATTGTCGCATACCGAAGAGCGCAAGACCGAAGAAAATGAAACCTTCAATGAAGATGGCTGTAAGGGCAAGCTCATAAGGCACGGGACCGGAGCCGCTGGGACCAACGACAGTATAGGTGAAATAGGCGTTGAGACCCATACCAGGGGCGAGACCGACGGGGAGGTTGGCAAGCAGACCCATGAAGAAAGTAGCCAAAGCAGAAATGGCAGCAGTAGCAGTAACAGCATCACGCTTGACCTCCGCAACACACAGCTGGTAGGCCTCGTCTGGAACACAAGCACCATCCTTGTAAGTAGGGCAGACACAAGTACCGCCAGATTCGGAAACAATTGAGGAGTTGACAGCAATAATGTAGGCCATGGCGAAGAAAGTAGCGAGACCAGCTCGGATCTCGGTGAAGAAGAGAGAGCCCTTGCGCTCACGAGGCTAATTGGAGGCGGCATTAGCTATGAAGTTGATATCGGAGGTGGCCGACTTGACTTACATGACCAGAACCCTCGAGCTGGAACCAACGTCCAACAAAGCTGGCCGCAATCTTGCGGTTCGTCTTGTCCATCCAACCCATCTTGATGATTGAGTTGACAGTGCTTTTTTGACAAAAAGGTATTCAAAATATGAGCAAAACCCCAAAAAGCCACGGACAAGTATGATCGGCGTGTAGCGAAGCTCGAGATTGAAAGCTGAATTGACAGACGGGAAGCAGCTGTCTTTAACTAATGGCGATCCCAGGCGTTCGGCGACTGTCCTAGTCTTTTTTCCAATTAGTTCCTGTATTGGCCAAGTCTAGACAGATAGATAGCCAACGGTATGTCTCCGATAAAGAGGGAAAGAGGGTCGGAGGCGGCCGAGGAGGCTAATGGAGGGACAACGAAGGTTATGTATGTGGTGGGATAGGCAATGGGGGTCAAAGCCCGGATATCTTAACTGGGGGAGATAAGAGACTGGGGAACTTGGGAGCTGGGGTTTTGGGGATTGGCTGCATGTGAAGTGAACAAGGATGAATTGGCGCGAATCCATAATTATACATACAAAAAGAAGGTTGTACATTGATGCGCAAGGGAGACAAAAGATCCAGGCAAGGCAATGAGCTAGAGACTTACCGATGGAAGTACAAAAGAGGCGTCGATTGGTATACCTAGTACGTGGTGCAAGGCAAGTCAGCAATGTAATGCAATGTAATGCGTACGTAGTGTACTTGCAGTATTGCAGATGTAAATTGACGGCTGAATAGCTAGGCCAAGATGTTACGGAAATGTAAAGATCCCGATTGCAATCTGTCGAGTAATAGAGGGTGTAATGCGACGACGGACGAATATTACCGTATCGGGGAAGAGAATAACGTTCCGATATCAAGGGTCTGAGGAGAAGGTCCAAAGAAAGAGCAAATATAAGCCCTAGCAAGGTTGATCAAATAGAGCTCGGGGCACTGTCTCTGTTTCTTTCATGCGGTTGGAGCAAGCGTGGAACTTGCTTGACTTGCAGCTGGTGAAAGTTTTGAGTTTGCGTGAGAGACCCTTGAGAGACGATGGCGAGGAAGAGGGCGACAAAGAGATGTCAGTGATACATACAGCTCTACCAACCCGTTCGAGTTGAGCAAAGCGTTGCAGCCAGAGCCAGAAGTGATTCGCGATGTTGCGCGAGAGAAAAGAGAAGAGACGAAATTTGCAGATGGCAAATTTCGTGATAGTAGTGAATGGGCAGTTCCTTCTCCAACCAAGAGATGCTCCGCAAAAAAATCAATGGCAAGAACGAATCGGCCGAGGTACTAGATTCATCTCAGTCGATTTTTTCCATTCGACCCCGGTTTTTTCGACCCTTCCAAAAATTTTGTTGCCGTCGATTGAGTGATGAATGTCCGATTAAACCCTTACCCAAAACGTTCATGGCCTCTGGCCCAGCAGCCAACGAGCAGCGACAGACAGCTGCCCAGGAACCGCAAGAGGATGCATCAATGGCATGGATGCAAGCCATTGCGCGGGTAAGGTGGAGTCGATAGCGATAGCGGTAGCGGCGCGGGTACAACGCCACTCAAAGACGAGCCGTCCATTCAGCGGACTCGAATTTGTTCTTAGCTTTGCTTCTCCTCCGTTCTGATGGTATATGGAGTCACTGAAAGTCACTGGTGGGCTTGAAAGAGGTGGACCGAACTGTGCGAGCGAAGAACTGGCCGCGTTGTGGCTTGGGCCATGTCGTGCCATGTCGTAGCTCAAACGTACTGAACTGCATGCATCCGTTGTTTAATGATGATAATCAAGAGGCTCCATCAATTGTAGTTCGCGCGGGGCTTTGTTTCGTACGACAGGAAGAAATGACTCGAAGTTGAGCACAGCTTACAAGAGAGACAATGCACAGTCACAGTCACAATCACAATCACAATACCGGAGTGGACCATTGGATTGATGCCAGCATGTAGCATCGATCTTGTGCGTATCTGCTTTGTTGGCCTGTTACACATGGCAACATGGACGAGCTGAGACAGCTAGCATGGCAATTTCAATGGCCGGGCTTCAATGTGGGATGGAGCTGAACACCTTTAGATCAGAGCGGGTAAGCACTTTTTTTTTTTCTTCTAGAAGCCGGCGTCTGCTGTACTCTTACATTAGACTGTGCTCCTTAATTCAACATTAGAATTATTGATCAGTGTGTTTTGGTGTTGCTTCTTCATTCCTTAGGAGCATTTGCCTCAATTTGGTGAAGTCGTTGCGGTCGCTGTTAGCACGCTGGAGATGCTTCTCACCGTTTTTAACGGATCAGGCGGTTTATTCGGCTTGTGGCTGATGACCTTCCTAACTGGGATGTACTGTCGCGTGCTGCACCAGCGCTGAAACTTTGATACACCGTGCGTAAAGAATAGCTCATTGATTAAATATTGGCCTGTGCTCACTCATCGATAAAGACCCTGGAGCGATGTCAAATTGATAAGCGCAAAAGATAACGGACCAAGAGCCCCAGAAAAGGCGCCGTCCTCCGAGCTTTATCACCTATCCGAGTTTCGCCTGCTAACAGCTTTTAGTGAACGAAACACTTGGAGATTGATGATCTTCAATTGAGCCCCCAAGGGCCGAGGGTTTTTCCGATAGAGATCAATCATCGGGAGTCTGCGATCTGTATTGGCGCCGTGGGCCGAAAAGTCAATTGAACTGTTGTCACTGATTGTTATCTTGACTCTCATCGTGATTGTCGTGATGGTGTCAACACCACAATGCAATCAATCAATAGATCGCCATCAAGGGCTTAGCTCTCCAACTGATCAAAGCTGAATTAAAATAGCTGTTGATGTCGTCCAAGTTGTCTCAGTCACAGCACCTCGGACTTATTCTGGTGTTCTTGTGCCTCTATTCTCATAACGTTACTTTGTCCAGTTTCGCCCTTGCTTCGTGCAACAGCACGAGCTGAAAAATGAGCAATGCTACGTGCTTTTGAGACAGTCAACAAAGGGTTATTTACCCAACTAATGCCGTCGCTTTAGAGTTACTCAGGGCCATTTATTTGGCCACCTTGGCCCAAGCACAAAACGTGCATCTACGGCTCAACATGGAGTTCTTTGAGCGTTCTGCGTTGCACAACATGAACTCTGGCCTCAAGGCGTTGAACCTCATGGCGGAGTTTCAGTCACTGCCGGTCCCCGGCACTTCAATTCAACCTCTTCCCCAGGTCAGGATGGATTCTTATTCTGCAGGTTTCCGTTCCCCGCTTTCTATTCTTCTCGTCCTTATCCCGATCTGGTCAACCTTGTTCTGCCCCAAATGACTACTATGGATCTTCTGAGCTACATTCAGGTTTGTTCGAATATCGCTCTGTTGATCTCACGTTATGGGTATGACGACGGTTTTGACCGACGACTCTCACCGCCATCAATCTCTCGTGAACGGAAATTGTAAGTCCCGAGCATGTCGTCTTCAAGGGTCGATGGCTGGTTGCCACTGAGTGAGACAAGGCGCCTAACGATACGACACCAGCGAGAACCGGGTAACACAGATATTCGTGCCGTCAGCTTGCTTTTTGCCAGCGCCAGACCCCAGCATATTCCCATACAGCATGGATGAACCTGGCTCATCGAGATATAAGTTTAACTAAATAGGATCAGCTGGATTGGCATTGCCGATTAGACCCCGTGATAAACTTCCGATACAACAGATGCAATCCCAGTCCATCAAACAGCGATCATTTTGGTCTTGACAAGGGGGAGCTATCTGGTCTGGAACCTACATAGAATGTTCTAATCTTACAATGTGTGTGCTTGTCGTTGTAATGAGATCTCTCGATGTTTCTCAATATCACGGCAACTGAATGTGTCTGTGACTACCACCATCGTGTGGGAGCGTCATATGATACACGATCTTTTATAGCCTCCATCGTGCTTCATGATGTAGCAGGCATCTATAAGGCTCTTGTCTGGTTCAACAGATGTATCACGGACTCGGAGGCCGAAGAGAAAGCTACCATCGTCATGATGGCATGAAAGGCGGTGGCCAACAATTACAATGACTCCTGTTTGAAGGATGAGGCACACGTTTCAATCTGATATTCGTCCAGGGGTTGTGCAAGGCGGGATGATTGCCAGTGAAAGACCGGTCATCCTCCGTTTGAAGCCCAGGTCATGAGAGGACGCGCCCCGATGGCCTCATGAGATGTTAACGATGTCCTCTAAGCGGTCTTTAAACGATATTTCTGTACCTATTAGATGCGTCGATTGATAGGAACCGACCAGAAATTACTCGTGTTCTCCCCAATCGTTGAGCGCCATTTTCCGTGGTTTAGAGAGAGACCCTTGGAGTAGTGACGTCAATCAGCTGAGCAGTTGGATCTCATGACGTCGAACATGCAGGGTCTTTATGGGTTCCCCACGAAAGCTTGTCAAGCTGATGGCTGGATGGCTGGTATTCTTCTCCGGGTAATGTACCTCGACGCCATAATTCTAGCCTTGGTTTTATGCATCATCGAATTGTAACGCTATGTAGTAATTATATGTGGGAAAATTAATGCACCCTTTCAATGACGGAAGAGAAGATCTGGTTAGCGCAGCCCTCCACCGTGTCCCAGAGTTAGGGACTCAGCCCTTTGATCCTCGCGCCTAGGTCAGTCACTCACTCACCTCCGATCCAGATCAAGCCGCGCCATGACCTAAGTTGTGACCTACTTTACTTAATGATCCCTGGATTCGGATTTCTCCCTCTCTCCTCTATTACCGCTTATCACCTGTCTCATTACGTGTTTTATGCAGACACCTCTTTTACATAAAGAAGGATTTATCCCCAACACTCTGCCCCTCCACTATTGATATGCACATCTTGGCAACTGTTGCAAGTTCCTGACTACCTTACCTTACATAAACCATTTATTCTCCTTCAACAACAATCCTACCAAACATTTCACCTCTCAGCAACACAAACAACCCTTGCTAGAGCTTCCATCCCACTCTCACAGATCTCAACAAGCCGTACCACCGCTACACATATGGCCTACTACCAACCGTCTAGACAACAAGCGCGCCCATATCGCTACGATGATGACTACGTAACGCCAGATCCAAGAGGGGCGTATGACCCCTACGATGATCGGAATGCAGCTCCTCGCCGTAAAGTCAGAAGAGAGCCGGCGACAGATGCATCTCCGCCCCGCCGTTACAAGTCACAAAGAAGTCGCCGTCCTCCGAGTTCCGATGGGCCGGGGTATCCTGCGTATCCTGATGAGGATGATCGTAGAGCCGAGGGCCGTCCCCGTCGCAGATATGAGCCGGAGCAGCGTCGTGGCCGTAGTGCTGGACCTGATCGACGATCCAGAGACATCAGCCCGCCACCGTTCGGACCCCCGCCAGATTCACCTCGCCGAAAGGCTCGGTCAGCTCGTCCGGATCGCGATCCTCATCGTTCCGGGCGAGACTTTCGCCAATCTTCACGGGAGCCCCGTTCAGGGCGGGATCGGGAACGGGAGTTACCCATCCGTGAAAAGCGAGGCGCACGCCCGGACAGAGACCCTCGATTCGAGCGTGATGCTCCACCAGTGAATCCATACGAACGCGACGCATACGGCCGGGAAGCACCTTCACGCGCATATCCTGATGATCCTCGAGACCAGCGACGGTCCAAACATCGGGATATGGATCCGGAATCGCCTCGGCGTCATGGGAGGTCAGTGCCACCGCCAGCTCGCTCGAGGTCGCGGGGTCGGGGCCGAAGATCACGATATCCAGATTCTGAGTCCGAGTCGGACGATGATCACTACGCTGCTAAACTTGGAGCTGCCGGAGCTGGAGCGGGTGCCGCCGCCGCCGCCAGTCGAAGACGCCCACGATCTCAAACAAGAGATCATCGAGGACGAGATCCTGCTCGATCCCCAAATCGCGGTCGACCTCCGATCACACAGAAGAATCGCGGTGCTGCTCCCGCCGGACGCCGCAGCTCCATGCCTGCCAGTACGAAGCCACGCAATGCATGGTGGAAGAACCCTTTGGTGCAAGCTGGTGCCCGTACTGCCTTCACTGCTGGTGCCCAAGCAGCAATGAAGTCTGGTCATGATCCTGGCCCCTGGCTTGGTCCCAAGGGCGCCAAGGTTGCAACAGCTGCTCTAGGTGCAGCCTTGGTTGATGGCTTCATTGGCCAGAAACATCCCGACAGTACCAGACAGAAACTGATGAGGCAGGGCGTTGACCTTGCCTCGGCTCAAACAACAAGGGTTCCTGAGCACCGTGGCCGTAGCCGGAGATGATCACGGTTGAACAAATAACGACACTACATTTATTGCTTTTCCATTGTATCTGATACTCATTTTACAAATTTCGCGGCATACTTCAAAAACGTTCTTGTGCATTGCGGAGGTTGCACAGTCTAGAGCACTGGTGCGCAGACACTGGATAGGCGTATTGCCATGGCGTGGATGATAGAATGATTATGACCATTGTACGATAGTTATGAGATACCTTTCAGAATTTAAAGAATTGACATTTTTCTTGTGACTCAATGACCTTCACGAAGTTGGGGCTTATTGCGTGATACGAAGAGGTCATTGACAGCACAGCTATGTTACACAAGCAGTCTCATTCTGGTCAATTTAAACTCAATCTGCTTTAAAGATAGTCCATAGCCGAAACATCATACTTAACAATAACCTTCACTGACAAATTACCCCGAACCGACTCGTTTACACTTCGGATGATAACCGTCTCCCTCAAAAGAACTCCTCAACCATATGCCACTCCAGTAGGACTCTAGTCTAGGACAAAGTCGAGTTCCACGGGCGACAACGATTGGCCATGCACATGCCGTTGCAGCAGGGTCCTACAGGTTGCCCGCGTGTATCATAGCACTCGCCTACCATGGGCCGTCGTCAGATATGCCGGATCACGGGAGTTAGATCTGGTGTACTTACCGTACGTAGAAACACAACTGCCGGTGCAGTTGACAGCCGTGATCACTCGCGGGGGATTGACGAGGATATGCTGCGAGCCATCTTTGGTGTTGACTTTGGGTGTTAGCTTCATCTGGCCCTGCATGGCGAAGAAGCATTGTTCGAGGGCGTTGTAGTCTGAGTTGTCAATGATGTCGACGCTGATATTATGATCTGGCGAATAACGCATAAATGAACAGAAGAACGGATACAGGGAGAGCGACCTACCAGTCTTGCGAGTCTTGCCATCAGCAGGGAAGGCCATCGAAAAGGAAGCCAGACCACCATGGAATGTAAGATGAACAATCTGGTTCTCAGAGTGTTCACAAACATGAGGGATAGCAAAGAGACCATGGAAGGTCAGAAAGAGGAGAGTCAGAATGGACTTCATAGTGCCTTGTTTGCGTTTAGACGAGTCTTGCTTGAACATGTATGTGTTCATGACAATGGCAATATTGGCTCCTTTGATCACCGAACTATGCAAGGCAGAAAGAACAGGAGGCTTGTCTGGACGAGAGTTCTTCCAGCACGGTAAAGATATTGCTCTTTCCCACATTTGTGATTAGATAACTTGTGTCGTTGTTATGTAGTAATGGTGAACAACTACGTAGAACATGCTCTGAATAGTCACCAAGAATAATTGCAAAAACGAGGGACATGCTATGAACAGTGAAGCAAAGGTAATGACAGGAGCGCGGAATATGACCAGAACAGTGAGCCTCAAGGACTGTGAAAAACACCTTGAAGCAGAAGTAGAAGTATAACATCTAAGCGGAATCTCCCTTCTTTTCGGTGCTAAAATACAACATCACTACCAGCTCACTTGAACAGTACAGCTCCAACAACAACAGCCATCTCACAGTAACATCTATCTCGAGTACACTCTGCCATCATGGGTTACTGGCTAGAAGACGAGGTCGTCATGATCTTGTCCAGCTTCGGAAAAGTTCAGCAGACTCCGAACTACCTCCAAGACCGCTATCCCGGCCTCGCCAAATCTGAATCGCAGACTGGTGGTCCGCTCTACCCAACTCAGGATGTCATTGATGGACTTCTGTTTAACCTTTGCGATGCTACGATGCGGCTACGGGGCTTGTCTGTGTTCCAGCCTTACGACGAATGCTACGAACCTGTGGTGTTGTCTCTTAACACGACAGCGAAGGACTTGAAGGGGGAGGTGTATGCTCTACAGGTGGATATTTGGAAGATTGATCCTGTTCGCCCTCTGAAGGACATGGATGGGACACGCCATCTAAACCCATGGAGCCTGCTACTCTGGTAAGTTAAGGGATTAATTGTAGATTTATATTATTCATAAAATACACACTTACTCCTTTTTAACCACAAAGCATGTATTTAGTGCCCTATATTTTAATTAAAGTAACTATATTAAAGCACACTCGGTGTTTTCATAAATTCCCAGTCGTACGTAACACCTGGATATTCTAACTCTCTATACGGAACGACCTATTGGTTCACCACAGCGGTGGTCCTACCAGCCGTAAACATTTTTAATATCTCACACTTGATTAGTTTTTACCTCCACTTTTCATCTTATCTTTGGTAATTCTTTAGGTTCCTCAGCTTCGTCCCCATTTTTGTCAAGCTTGGCCTAGTATATAGTCGTATCACTGAACATTATCTTAGAGTACCTAGCTGCTCACTGCGCGGCAAAGGAAGAAACTCTTGGTCTTATGTGGCAAAAGATGCATGGGATACAGGAACGAGTGAAAGACTATTGCCAGCCATATTTTGCCTTTAAGGCTTTTGACTGGGCAAGTATCTTATCTAGCTCGGTCTCATGTAACCCGTTATCCTTTAAGTATTGGGTATACCGCTCACACCGTTCCGCCCGACGTTGCGCGTCTGAGGCAAGTGTTGGATGCTCTCTGAAAAACTCCGAAATCACATCGTCAAGGTTACCATCAGATAGACGATGTAGAAAGTCATAAAATATGTCTGTTGCGTCAGTAGGACGACGTAGTATGTGAGCGACGCAAAACTTGACGTCTGTATAGTTGTTATTAGTATTGGTACTGAGCTCGCAAGTATACCACTCCCTTCTTAACTGATCGCAGAGTTCGTTGTTGGAGCTTTTCTCATTCAAGACGCTGCAAAACTCAACGTGCATTTGTCTATTCGTCTCGACCGAGTCATGGCCCGTGATCCAGGATGGCGGTGTAAAAGTTTGACGTGGAACAGTGCTTGAGAACTCCCAGTCAATTATGCCCTGGATACTCAGGTCGTTATTCACGATAATGTTAGGACTTCGCAAGTCCTGATGATTCAAGATGAAGGGGCCATAGTCTAGCTGAGGGTCAACAAGCTGGTCGAAAATACGTTCCAGGCCGTGAAGCGCAAAGACCTCTTGACGAATATCCTCAATAGTATGATCGCGGACTGGAGGTGAGAAGAACCTTGACACAAGGCCAAACTGGTATTTCATGTTTGCCCTGGCGGAAGAAAAGATAGGCTGAAGGGGCAAGCGAAGTGTGACGGCAGACATGGACATGACAGGGCCTAAAACAGGACGCGAGGCGTCATCAGGATTCGGCATTAGAGAGCCGATAGAGGAGAACCTGATGTTGTGAAGCTTAATGAGGATATCAATTAGCTGAGAGTAAAAGTTTCTCTGGTGCTCCTCCTTGGCTAGAAGAAAAAGTTTTTTATCCAGCGGTTGACCCTCAATGAGATGTGTTATGAGAAACATCTGAGATCCAATGCCAGTCTTGGTCAACACAGCGTCACGTCCATAAGCCCGGGCGTGGGGGACTGGAATTCGGGTGTGTTGCTCAAGGTACCTAGGTGCGTCAAAGTCGGCCAGTGCAAGTTGAGAAGCGGGTTGGTGACGGTAACTCACTGGATAGTCGCCACTTCACTCAGCAATTTATCCCAAGCATTATTAACAGCGATCTCGATGGGGTCCTCTGTGCCAAATTCGACGAAGAAGCAGACATTGAAGCTGCCGTTGGCTTTGTTTACGACCTGATAATACTTATCATTATTGTATTTTGATGCCAATGCACAGACTGCATCTGTATTGAGGGATTTATAAATGATCGTCTTGCTTGGTTATACTGCTCGTTAGTAATGGGGATTTGCTTGCTATTGAAGCTCAGGGCGCTTGTGTCTGATTTTGTAAGTTCTGGCGTGTGAATGCCATTCTCGGCTGTATTGCTTTGACTTTCCATATCTCGTCTTTTGATGGTCGAGAAACGAGTAAACTAAAGGAGTCGATCCCATACACTAGATAAAGAGACAAATAACAATGCCCAGCGCCTGCGAAGCAATTGAATGATCGAGGACAGCATGGCTAGTCCAATATCGAAGATGCATTGTTGAGTGTCTTATATATTGGTTGATTGATGTTTAATTATTATCTTGTAGGTACTGTAATTGGTGTAAGCTATAGGGAAAAGGAGGCCGGCAATACGGGTTAATAGTAAGTCCTGGGTTTTAAGTAACAGTAAAACAGGTTTATAATAATATTATAAAATACAAAGTTTATTAAACTAGCAATTAAGTAGTAATTAAACTATTTAAAAATAAGTTAATTATAATTATATTAATATTAAGGTTAAAGTCTATATATTATATATTTCCCTTATATTATTATAATATATTATAATAATATATTTATCTTATTATATTATCTTATTACTTAATTTAATTTATTACTAACTAGCTAAGCTAGCCTTAAGCTATTAACCTTTATAGTTTTTTCTTAAATGCTAAAACCTTCTTTTTTTAATTTACTTTTTTCTTTTTCTTTTTTCTTTCTTTACTTTATAATTACCTTTTTT